>JARJEC010045061.1:0-16443 GCA_030264575.1 Tachinus sp. AB-2021 | reverse complement strand
TAATAATTACGTATACGTATGTGATTCTATTTATATTACAACTTTACTTATTTAAACGTCAATAGTGTAAATTTCAACATGTTTAAAGCAATAAAACCAACATACGTATTTATTTTATTTAACAAAGGGACTAATATATGCCATGAATGTTATATATACTAAATAAATTTGGACTCTAAGAATGGGTCCCAGATCCAATGATAAATGTGCTAATTGTTGGTTATTATTATATAAAGTTAGTACATGTGTTTTACAATCTAATTTAATGCTACAAATTAATTAGTAATAATAGTATTAGTAAATCGATTATTTAAAATTTAGACAATTATCAAATTTAAAAACCAAAATAATAGTCAACTGCCAGATAGTATCTAGAATATTGATTAGTTATTCTCTTCCTACATACCTAATAATAGTCAAATATTTATAAATATTTATTATATTTACATTCTTCTTATTTCAGGTTAGGTTGTTTTTATACAGTGCACTGTAAAAATACTATACCTTCTTATTAATTATTTTATAATGTATTTTTTCTCTAGATATATTTAATTCATATAACTAAGTACTATCGTTATTATTTACAGAGTAATCATGCGGCTCAAACTAAGGGGGTTATTTCTTGGAATTTTATGAATAATACCTTTTCTACGACCATTTAACGAAAAATTAGCAAAAAGTAACAAAATGTATTGTGGTTAAGAATAGATAAATAATAATCTAAAATAAATAATAAAAAGCAAAATCCACAACGAAAAATGAAAACTATTTAAAAACTAATAAAAAGTTTACAAACAACTTACGATGCCTAAAATAAAATAATTTGTTCAAATGGTATTTTCTAAGGTTATGCACACTAGTGATTATTTTTGAAACTGCAAACACTCAAAAAAATTTTTAAAAAAATGCGACAGATGCTTTTATTATTTGTTAAACTTCTATTATTAAATAAAATATTTATTATGCAAAATATACACACATATATCTATCTGAACCATATAACATTGCACTTATTTTTAAGTGAGGATAATTACCTTATGCGATTATCAATATCAACGATCAAGTGATATAGTCAAGTGGTCAGCAGATTACATGGCATTATAAAAGAAAAGTAAATAATCCATTTAATTTATAAATTCTTTGAAATTCAATGCACATTTCTAAGCAATGCAAACAATCCACAAGCATGTGGATCCCACAAAATCATGTAATTGTAAACATATTTCTTTACGTAATAATTTTTACAACGATAACTACTAATATCATTCTAAGACCATTTTTCTTAGTGTTTACATTTTGTTTGATTTTAATGTAAGAGTTCAGATTAATATATATATATTAACTATATATATAAACTAGGAAAAGTTGTTGGAATTTTGCTCTACAGTTTAAATCAAATTAATTGCCCTTTATTCTGCCCCACCGTGTATTAGTATAACAATTTTATATTACAGTGATGGTCTGTTGGCCTTTTTTTAAATACAAATACAGGTTGAGACTATTCTCAATACCTTCATTAAACTTTTCTTTTCTTTTATCTCCTCTTTCAACAAGAAAGAGGAGATAAAAGTTTTCTAGTCCTTCTTCAAATTTCTATCATTCTCTTAATTTGGTTTTCTATTTGAGTTGTTACATTAATAACGCAATTAAAATATTTTTAAAGATTTTATTAAGCATGAACATTTTATTATTATACTGACTATTGCTCTTTATAATTATAAATCAATCATATCAAGCCATTTTAAAATGTTTGATAAATCAGATTCCATTTATACTGAAAATTGAACTTGCGCAAGAATTACAGCGATAAGTGCACTGGTCCTAAGGTATGCAAACAAATTGAATTGACAAATTAATTAATATCTGTTAGTATGAGCTGTATAAACCAGCACAATGTTTGCAAATTAGGTTAATTAATTTTAACAAAAATAATGGAATTAATTTTGCGGAATAGTCTAACAAAAATATTTTGTGCAATGAAACTGATCCAGAAGAGTTTTCATTAAAAATATAGTTGCTTTTATGAAACAGCATTTATTCATTTTAATTGTAATTTGATTGTCAAAATGCACTCTTTGCGTCTTGTTTACCTTTGATAAAATTACAATCTAAACAAATTTATGTACTTTTTTTAAAACCATATTTTTCAAGCAAAAATTTAATTTTTATTTAATATAAAATGACTATTTTATTAATTATTCATTTATAATTGGGCAATGTGTATCCAATTACTTCTGTTTGATACATTGTTGTGCAAGTTTTGTTTACTTAGTTTGAAGCAAACAAAGTAGGGCACAAATTCCATTAATTAATATCCTCCTTTTTAATTGCTTTATTTGCCACTAAAACTGTTTCTTTTCTTACAGGTGTAATACTTCTAACAGCAATAGCAAATAAATTCAGACTGCATCAATTGAGTACTGTCGAGAAGTTTGTTATGTCATACGGTGGATTACGTGGTGCAGTTGCGTTTGCATTGGTGCTTTTAATCGATCCAAAAATTGTACCGCTGCAGCCGATGTTCATGACGACTACCATCGCAGTCGTTTATTTTACTGTCTTTATTCAAGGCATCACAATTAAACCATTAGTAAAAATTCTGAATGTCAAGACCGCAGAAAAACGCAAGCCAACTATGAACGAGAGGATACACGAAAGGGTGAGTAAAAGAAAATAACGATAATTATCTTGTTCACTGGTGGTGTAATTATTCCGAAGCTGGAGTATAAATTACACGGTCTAATTCTTTTTATGTTTGTTATGATCAATTCGATGCAATCAATGTTGTTTATTTGCCATGTTATAAAATATGAAATTATATATAATATTTCTGATAAATGTTTTTGTATATTCCGGAAATGGATTTAGAGCATATTTTCTATAGCGTTGTATAATTTACAAATGTTTCAGTATAGTTTGAAATTTATTAATAGATAAAAAATCAATATAAAATTGATTATATAAAACTCATCAATTTATATTATTATTATATTATATTTTATTTTCTATCAATTTAATAGTAGAATAAATAGATAAAGAAAATAATTAGTTGCATGTAAATATTTTATTGGTCATTCACTTAGTAATGCAATGATGAAAAATCAATACCAAACATTTTACTATTTTTTTAACTTATTTCCATTTTTACGAAATAGTAAATAAAAAATCGGATAAAAATTTAAAAAAAATTTAGTGAGCAAATGTTATAATTTTTCTGTTCAAAATAGTGTTTTTAATTCCAAGTGATTAAATTAATTTGATGTGAGTAAAACCAAAACGAATTTCAATATAAATCCAGTTATTACGAGAAAAAAACATTGACAAATATATTTTTAATGTAATGTGATTTTTATAAAGCAAAAGTTAGTGACAGATTTTTGGCCGTAATTTTACTCAGTAAGTTCGCTTTTTGGAGGGTATTATGATAGTCACATTCACAACTGAATTAAATCCCATTTTAAGGTCTGTCTATTTATTTAGATGTAACTTTCAACGGTATATAACCTATAATAACGTAGTATAAATCTCATACCAAGAATTTAAGACATTAACATTGAATTTTGAATTATTTGAATCTAATTGAGTTTTGTAAAATATACAAAATGAAAAAATGTACGTATAGTACACCTGAATAACGTGGTATTATTAATTGTCTAATCTAATTGGGTACTCACCGCGGCGCGGCTTGGAAGCTCTAACAGTTAGACACGTGACAAAATGATACACTTTACTCATTTGTACTAAAAATAGCTATTTTATTGAGATAAAATTTTAACCAGTTTAAAATAATTTGATGCTCAATTTTATTCCAACAGCAGTCATCGAACGCAAAACCATGTAATATATGGGAATAATTTTTTTTTGGTTGAATAATAGCAATTTATTATTCAAAAATATTTTTATTGTTATCCCATTTTATGTTGGCAATTTATTTCTAAGTAAAGAAGCCAGAACCAATCAAACTATCTATTATACGCACTTGTCATTTCTTAATCTATTCAATGAATATTTCTTGTTACCAGCAAGCTTCAATTTTTGAGTTAATTAAAGTTAATGCAGATGATTTTTTTGTGAAAATATGTTGTAAAAAGCTTTTTAAAATTTTTGGCTGCGGTATTAATTTGATGATTTTAGAGCTTATTAACACTCTCCCAAACCACTTTGATTTTTTTGTGTTCAACTACTTGTTAAAAGACAGCCAGACTGTATAAGATGACTAATTGATTCAGTCTCAATGAATTTTGTAAATAACCTTTTTGTAGTTGATGAAGTTGAAAAATGACTTGCTCAACATTAAAAACGCGTTTTATAATAACCTATATAAACTGCCAGATATTATTACTTTGTTTTGTTTTCTCAACAACACACGACCTTAATTAATAAATTTGGGACATCCATTACTTAGTGTAAAAATATTAACGTAAATGAAACATTATATTCTATAAAAAATCAATAAAGTTGCTAAACTATAATAATAAAATTACTAATTTTTCTTGCTAAATGCAACTAGAAATATAATGATTTATCAGTAATTTCTAATATTCTTTTTCCTAATCACGTTATTAATAAAATACTGATTTTGTTTTATTGGACGAGCAAGAAAGAATTTAAGCCTTGATAGTTTTCTATTAATGAAAGCAGAAATATAATATGATGGTACATTTCATGTGGTTAAAATATATAGCCTACGTCTTGTACTTCCCAAACTTTTGCACTAGAAGTTAGTTTTGTGCAATAATGTTGAATATACTGTAAATTTTGGCTGGACGACTTCTATCGCCATGCATCCATTAATAAGGTCTATTAATGGTTGCTTTTTAATGCATTAACTAGATTGTTTGATAAACGATCAACGGAAAAATACTGTATTATCCAGAAAGAATTTTATATATAAATTGACAAGAAATTATAATAGAATTTAATTTGTGGTACATGGAAAATTTACAAATTAACAATAGCGTATTAAAATTAGTTATTGAAAAATGGAATATGATTATACCATGAATACTTTATTGTTTGCAATTTACAATTTTAATTTATTGGTATAAAGCTATTTTTTATAGTAGAATAATATAATTTACAAGCAACTTATTTTTAAGTTTGGGTTTTTTATTTACATGTTTGACAAAAAATATCGTTTAATGACACATGCTTTTATAGTCTACAATACCTTTTTTATTTTAGCTGATGGATCACACAATGGCTGCTATAGAAGACATTTTAGGTCAACATGGAAACTATCATGTTCGTGATAGGTGAGTTTATTATTGATTTTTAAATAAATAGGTAATAAATGCAATATTTAAATTACATTATCAAATAAAATAGTTTTAATTTAAAACATTGCAATTATTAAATAATATCCGCGCCATTGCTCCATGATAAAATAAATAATTCAAAGTTACCACTATGGGGTTCGAACTCACAACCTTCGGATTATATAATAAATTGGATAGCGTTAGTTTCAGCTTTACCTGAGGTGAATTTTCGAATAATTTATTTTTACATGGCGTGGTAATTTTTTAAATTTCAACTTAAGCTCCAGTTAATAATTTAAATTGCAAATAAATTATTTGCATTATTCGTGAAATAATTTTGTTTATATTATTTATTTCAAATGAAAGTAATTGTGGGCGATCGTTTCAAAACTAATTTTATAAAAAAAAATTAAAAAAACTGTTATGTCAAGTTGGTTGGTTTGAAAAACAGATTAATAAAAATATATTGTTGTAATTTTTTTTAATGAAACGAGTTTTAAAACTGTCGTATCCAATTATGGCAATCTAAATTCTATAGAAATACTCTTATTATATAGTTTGAAATAACTTATTTGTATAATTAGAAACTGTATTTAAAACGTAGTGCTCAAAACGGGAATTGTTTCAAATTATTTGCAAACAAATTAATCTTCCCTGTATTATATTATAACACTATAAGTCTAGAACAACTTTAAATAATTCAAATGTATACAATCTGTACACACCTGATTTTTGTTAATTTCCTTATTATAGGTTTTAGAAAGAAAAAAAACGTTCTTATAGACACATTATATTATGTTCAATAAATTATTTGATAGTGGTTATTATGGTATTGATTACTATTATATAAAGCGATTTGACATTTTTTATCCAATAAATAATGTTAAAACTTTGATTAGATAAAGATAATTAAATATTACTTTTCCTATGTTGAAAATTTGGCAATTCATATATGAAGTAATATTCATATTATTTATAATATTATATTGTTATATTATATATTAAAAATATAGCAAAATAATATTTCTATTTAATATTATGTTAAAACTTTGATCAGTTTAAAGATAATTAAATTACGAAGATCTTCTACAATAAATAATATAGAAGGTTTATTTAAATAGTTAAACAGCACACTGTCATTAGAGTACTCTCACTCTCATTCTCATTGCACACTCACAAAAACCATAACGTGAAAACGGAACTTCTAATTTTGAAACTTCAGCATCTGCGCCATGTCAGATGTTTAGGAAAACTAAAATTGAAAAATTGAAAGAAAAAATTTCAAATTAATAAAAATGTTTATATATTGTACATTTGCGCAAAACTTTAAATATCAAATATAATAACTCATTAAATAATAGCAAATTAAATAATATATTTTTTAAGTTAAAAAAAGCAATTGTTGTAAAAAACTTAAAAAAGTAAACCTACAAGTGGAATGCTTAGATCACGTTGGTAAAATTTACCTACCTTGTTCTTCAAACTCGTTCTTGCTCAATATAGTTATACAAGTTATACAAGACACTATTACGTATTTTCTTGTCAAATCATAAGTATAAGCTACTTTTTTAAATATATTATAAGTATTATAACATTTATAACAAAAAAAGGAAATTTATACATGTATTAAAAACAATGGAAAGATTTTATTGAAAATAGTAGTATTTTTTTAATTTTGAAAATAATTTAAATTAAAACTCCATAAAGATAAAATATAAATATTATATTAATATTTATTATTTAAAAATCAAATAATTATTTCAACATTAAATGTTATTCTCAATTGAAAATGTCTAAGTAACAGTAAATAACTATAAAGCTCTTATGTTTTTTGAAAAATATAATAAAAAATTAGAAATTTTGCGGTTTTAGCTTATATTTTAAATATAATAATAAATATGCATACACTCAATATTCATTATAAATAAAGTACTTTAGAGAATTTATGAATTAATAAAATACATTTTATGCTGTTATTAAATTATCGATTTTTCCATTCTTTTATAGTGATTGTATCATCATTCACATCACAGAATCTAATTAGGTTAGTTAAACATTTGCTTATTTTAGTTGCGTGTCTTTTAGTCCCAGATATAAAACTTTTGAATACTTATTAAAAAATATATATGCAAATATTCTTACCATTTTATGACATTATAAAATATCCTTTAATCACCGTTGTGAAGGCTCGTTTAAATACTTTATACAAGTTGATTTAGAACAGCGGTAATAACAATATATTACGGTATAATTTTTGAAAAATTCTTTATCTGAGACTACTTGCCAATTTATTTGTATTGTGTAAACACTTTTCAAAAATACTCTCAAGAAAGTTGCAAAAGAAAAATTGCTTCCTTGTCTAAAGATGTTGGGAGAGAGCTCTAGGAAGTCTACCATATAAACGTTTACGCAATTACTTGCAGTAAGTATTTGCTGACAGTACTTGCGGCAAGTAATACCTTAAAATTTGCTTATATGTAAACGCTTTTGCAAGTTCTTTTAAAAAATCTATCGCAAGTTACTTGCTCGTGTAAACCTGGCATAACATTTATTATTTTTAAGAAACTATTTTTTTGGAAGAAAAGAAATAAATAGTACTTAGATTTCTGAGGCAGCAAATGGAGCATTACATTTGTGCTTTAGGTTTTAACTAACAATACATATAAAATTGATATACTTGTGCCCGCTTGCACCACTGTCAGTTTAATGTGGCAGTTATTTAATCTTCAATTCATTTTAACTTTTTAGAAATAATGCCAATTGAGAAGCAGTGGATAGGTAATCTAAAGGTTGTGGGTTTGATCCCCAACGAAGTAAATTTTTGAAACATATATTTCAAAATGAAATAATGGCGTATTAATTAATTAATAATTATAATATTCAAATTTCAACTTAATTTAAATTGTAAGTAATTATTATTTACAATATTGTAATAGGTGGATTCTTTTTAAGAAAAAATAAATACCCTGCATGTGATACTGTATAATATATTTTTTAAACATGATTATATTATGTAATCATGTAATGTATTTTTGTGCTGCTCTAGTAAAATTAGTTCAATGCGTAAATAAAGTTTTCAATTCTTTAAGCACATTTCAATAGTAATTGAGGCATCATGATGCAAGCAGTTTCAGCATATTTTGACAATATATACATTTTTATAACCTCTAACAGCTATTTTGTCTGAACGTTAAAAATTATTATTGGTTTTTGCACAATGTTAAATAGGCAGCAAAACTGAAATGAAGTGATTACATAATCCCAGACATTTATAGACACCCTGTATTTAAATTTGCTGCTCATGGTTTAGATATATATAAAAAAAATTGATTATATACTCTATGTAATCTATGTATGCTATACTAATTTCTATTTCTATGTCTTACTAAGAGTATAATTAAAAAGTAAATTTAGTGATCTTACCTTTGCCAGTAGTACTTGGTCTAAAGAAATGTAATCTATAAAAACAAATTGTAAAATAACGTCTACACTCAGCAACATTTAGCATGAAATATGCAGGGCATTGAGCATGACATAGTATAAACAAGTCAATTTGCTACATTCCATTGTCGCAGCTCACATTGCCTTCAATCCAAACAGGCGGACACTGCGCTTTGTTCCGTTTATTGTGATTGGTTATCACATATTTTATTGCGGCGTCAATATTGAATTTCATAAATGATTTTTTTATCAAATTTATAAATATGTGTATTAAAAAAAATTTTAATACACATATTCAACACCATTCTTCAGTACATTTAAATAATTTAGTTTATTACTGTAAAAACATGTCATTAGACATTTATTTAAAAAAGAGGGATATAAAAACATTTAAAATCGAACATTAATTTGTAGCACAAAAATCACATTGGCGAGACCATACTAGAATGACTAAAGAAGGGTGTTGGATATGCCCGAAACGTAAACAATAATAATTGATTAAATATATATAGTACGATTGAGCCGCTTTTATTTTAAATTCCATTCCAAAAAATTTTTATTTTTAAAATTATTTTTGTATTTTTATCACAATGTTTGTTTTATTCAATAGAACAATTACATTAAATTTATTATTAAAATTAATGATTTTATGAAAATTAAATAATATCTTATTACTATAATGACTATTTCTATCTATAATTATTAACCAATCATATCAAGAAATATTAATTTTTTGACAAATCTTTGAAAATTGCACTTGTGTAAGAATTACAGTGAAATTGCACATGTGCAAGAATTGCAGCGATAAGTGCATTGGCATCTAAGCAACGCAATTAATATAAACAAATCAAACTTGACAAATTAATTAATACCTGTCAGTGTCAGATGCCCAACCCATTCAATGTTTACAAACTGGATTAATTAATTTTAAGGAATCTAATCGATCAAATTTTGATAAATAGTCTACTAAACATACTTCGTACAATGAAAATTATCCAGATAAGTTTGCATTCAAAATATGGTTGTCTTTATTTATAAAATAGCATTCATTCATTTTAATTGTAATTAAAAAATTCGCGTCTCCCGCAGTTTTCAGTTATCACAACCAAATTTTTAATGCACCTAAATATTTTTAATATTGAGATTTCTGTAGTAATATTGAAATTTTATCTTTTTATTGCTGTACCCCAACATCCGAAATCGTTTAAAGCAAAAATTCTGTCGTCTGCCGTCGAATCAGAAATAACGTTCACGCGCCTATTACATGCAGTTATGCAGTGAATAATTTGGCAACGTATAAACGCACCACAAAAATATAATAGATGCTAATTCAGCCTTTTCAACAAAGCTTGAATTAATTATGTAATACACCTCCCAGAAGCAATTACTGAAATGCTTTAAATAGGTACTGCATAAAGACGGAAATCTTTAATTCATAAAGTGCAAAATTAACATAATTCTCATTTTTTTTATTGTTTATTACGCAAACACAAAACCACATAATTTGCACAAAATAAAAGAGTCCTAGAAACATTTAGTGCGACCTTAACCCAGCTCTTGGAACCACATATCGATTAAATGTTGATGTTCGTGAAAGATAAAAAGAATTTTTAGTGTTGGAGGTATTTCAATAATAAAACCATTTGTAAGCCTCATGGAATGTGCTTTCTTTCTTTTCAAGAGTAATATTTAAAAAAATTGGATTCATTGAGGAAATACAATGAAATAGGAAGCTTATATTTAGCTCAACGACGACTATAAAATTATATAGTAAAATTTAAAGGCACTTTTTTCAAGTTTTCAATATATTAGAAGGCATTTTATTTGTAAAATATATAGTTTTATGTTGGTAGAAATTGGAATTATTTGGTATTAGCTTTAATTCAATATACATCATTATAATAATATGTGTTAACTTATTTTTATTTTACTTAATTTACTTGCTGGCTGGAGTGGCTGGTAATATTGTTCATCATTAATTGACACATTTAATTCTTACAGGGCCGCACTGGTACGAAATGAAATTTGCACAACCATATTGATTTTATTTGCTACTATTAATATAACTAAAATTAGTTTGAGTAAAACGTATTACTTTTTAATTTGCCAAAGCACAATAAAAGAAAATTTAATATATTAATCCGTGGAGAATCGATTTGACCGATATTCGAGATTGCACTGTACTAGTAACGTTAATAAAATGGTTTTATGTGCTTTTATATTCAGCAGTAGTTATAAAATATTTGTACTTAATAATTCCGTTCAAGTTTCTATGAAATCTCACAAAATCCTTGATTTATGGTCCATGCTTAAATCTTGGCACAACTTGCCCTATATATTTATTCAATGTCAAGGACTACATTACAAAAGCTAGACGTCCAATATCAGCAAAACAAACGGAAGTTTTCTTTCGTAAATAGTTAGAGTAAATTTGTATTTATTTGTGGTTATAACTATATTGTGTACCAAATCAAATTTAAATTAATTATATAATTAAAACTAATCAAATTATTTTAATCGCTATTATTTTGATCCTAATAAAATGTATTATGAAGTCTAAGTTTTATTGTAGCTACTTAATCAAAATGTATTATACTATTATAATTGGCATCATCTATTGTTTAAGAAAATTGCTAAAATAATTCATTATTAAGAAATGAGTTCCAACAGAAATTATTGAGGAAGACGAGTAAGTCTATATATTTTTTTATGCAAACCAACTAATTACGTTTTACACGATTGATAAACGTCATTGCAAGAAAGTACGTTGATGCAAAGGTATTTTGATTTTGAAATAAGGCAAAAAAATCAGAGTCAATGGCTGAATGTAAATGGAGCATTAAACATTTCACTTATACAACTTGTTGTTTAAAAAGTTTATGTTATAATTATTAAATTTCAAATAGGTTTTCATGGATGTTTGCACAGAAAAAATTTTGAATTTGCAATTTTGATTTTACTTTAGTAAAATTTGTATTTGTTGGGCTTCACCCAAGTGGTGATCGATCTCGATCTTTCAGCCGTGTTGATGTAGTTATGGGTTAAGACATATTATTCTATAAAGTGCCGACCCTGCTTAATGTTGATTTTGATTTATTTTCTAAAGATTTTGCTTTTTAGTACAACTTCTAGATTCTAGATGTAAAAATTGGATAGTTTGTAAATATTTATATTTTTAGTTTTTATATACTGCGTTATTACATCCATTCTCAACACACATTTTATGTATTAATATTAGTTTTTATTTTATCAATTTTGTGGAAAATTAAAATTTAATACACATTAATTAGTGATTCCATTATATTTTTATGTGTAATGATATAAACAATTTTGTGTTGTTTATTATTAACAAATTGGTATTAATGCTACCTTGTATAAAGCGCTGTAGATAGGTAATTTATGAATACATAATATGGTATCAAACTAATAAATTTTTGATTAAGCCGTATATTGGTTTTTATTCAGATTTATCATACATTTATGTAGAAATCCAATAAAACTTTAATAAGTATGGAATATTTAATTGATATTTATTATATTTTGACACACAATGTATATATTAGTATATTAATTTAACATAAAAAATACTTTTAGACAGGTATATCTGAAAGCTAAAGTTTTTGGACGCAATTGCATCCAAAAAATTGGCACTTACTACAATATCTGAAAATGATAAATCAGCACTGCAAAACACCAAATTACCGGTATTAATTAAAATTAAAACTGCAGCCGTCCAAACAATTTTGTCCTCAAAGAATTCTCGTTTTGATATAAAGTTAATGTTTAATACATAATCGAATCTGTCAAAATAAGAACTTGATTGCAAATGTACTTGTTTTGTCCGATTGAAATGAAAAATGTTCTATTGATTGATAATATACACATAATATGGTATAAACTAACAAATTTATATATTTCAGATTCAAGCGTTTTGACAACAAATTCATACGTCCATACTTGTTGCGGAATCATCAAGGCGCTGAGCCGAAGATTTTGGAAACATATTCCAAATTGGCTATGAGGGATGCAATGGATTATATGAGGCGAAATGCTTCGACAATAGGCAACATTTCGGGAACGGAGAGCATGTCTGCAATCTTCAGAAATTATACAGCGGGCAACCTCAACGGCAGGTGCGCCCCAAAAATTATAACCTGGTAAACTATCGAGGCACTCGACTGCCCTATTAAATATCTCAGTAGATATTGTTGCATGGGTGTCCAGTGTCGTACGGATAGCTTGTCTCGTAGATTGTTTACAATAATAATGTTAATTAAAATTTAATTGAGAGTGCCCCTATAAATTTGTTACAATGGAATGCAGACTAATACAATATTAACAGATTTTGTATTCTATTTCAGTATTTGTAGTGATTGAAATACAAGCTCCCCGATGATGCATTTTTATTCGGCTTGATTAAATGCTCATCTCACAAGCATCACTAGCATATGGAATGAATTCACTGCATGTGATGACACCTTATTAAATTATTTTATATCTGTTCATGTTTTTATTGACTTACTTAAATGTTTTAAGATGATAATGTTATTTCCCCATCAAATAATAATGCACTTTTTTAAAGTATACTTTTAAACGATGGACAAAACATATCAAACTAATGAAATACATGTTTATACTCAATTAGCCGCCCTGTTATCGTATTAAGCATTACTATTCATTTTAATTACATTTCCCAATCAATAAATTATATTTATTATTGTTAGCAGATATCGTGTCTAAAATTGCTGAACTGTAACTGTAACTGTAGGCAATGAAAATATCGACACATGTATTATAAACGATTTAAGGGTCATATTAGTCATACATACAGCTTGTATTTGTAAAGTTAATTTCAAAATCAATTTCAAATGCTACTTGGTAAATAAATGATACAACGTCAATTTCAACTGATATTACAAGTTTACAAATAAGTTTAAAGGACATACAAAAAACATTATTGATTATATTTGTGTGTTGACCAGATGAAATGATTATACCTGTATTTTCAAATGTCTCTTTCATGCGTCTCCGTTCAGTAGAAACTGCGTCACCCAGAAACACAATTGTTTTATCTGGATTTCACCTACACAATTTTCTTTGAATAAAATTGCGTTGAGAATTGACTGTGGTTTATATTTATGCCAGATTCGCATGGGAAATTATTCAATTATAAATGCTTACGTTGTTACAATACAATTATAAAAGCATAACGTGCAGATGTACGCAATAGGTGATCACGTTTTGTTACTTGTTACATGTTTATTCCAGTAATGGAAACATTGCAAAATAGAGTCAATGCATTGCAGCTAATTAATTAAAATCTTCTATTCCTTTGATACATTGTTTGCGTAGAACACCCACACTATTGAGTCTCTCTTTATATTTTCCAGTGCAAGTTTCAGTCAATTGGACACGAGTACGTGGAATATCGACATGCAAGAGTTGGAGTACAATCCTTCAAAGAAAGATCTAACAGATGCTAAAATACACCATTTATTAGCAGAAGAATTATGCAAGCCATACAGAAGGGTACATTTTAATTAAACAAAAAAGTTTTGATAATTATTTAATAATTTTTTAGCATCGACGATTAAGTTATAGTCGACACGCAGTCAATGATAAGGATCTTACAAATCAAGTCAATTATAGGATGCAGTTAAATTTTAGAAGATTAGTTGCTGATAAGAAGCATCACCATAAAAGACATAGCAAAAAATTAAATAAGGTATTTACTATTGTATTACTTTACTACAACAATTATTTTTAAATCATAAAAATACATACTTACATACAACTGCTTACAATAACTTTTTTGTTTTATTTTAATTGTTATTGCCAGAAACAAAATAGTTTCATATTTTGTTTCTAAACCGATAATAACGAAAATGTCAATATTTAATTCTTTTTTGTTTAATTGCGATTTGTGATAAAATATTAAATAGGTATCAGACGTTTTGCTTTTGGCAATTTGTTCCTATCGACTTAAACTTTAATTAAAGTATGTTTTTTATGGCTACAAGTTAGCATGTATCACCAAGAGTACCGAACCAATCGACAATTGCCAGATCAAATATTTTAAAGCAACATCTTATTTTACATCACCAAAATTAAGATAAATCGAGGTCCACAGCATACTTTGTGGTAAACAGAGTGTTTGCGTTTTACGTTGTTATAAATGTTTGTTGGTACAGTATATAGTTGATTAAAATAAATTTGTTGTCGTTGAAAAAGTAGACTATTATAAAATTGTTTTATTGGACAAATTGGTGATCTCGGGGCAAAAATCTAAATGTTTTCTCGTTTGTGTTCCAATCTGATTTCAATTTCAATACTTAACATATTTTTAGGCAATAATAATCTTTAAGGGTTGATTTGTAACTACCTAACTTATCTTTTTTTTAGGATGTTTAGTATGTAACAAGTAAATACAATAATTATTGAAACTTCTTTATTTTATTAATCACTATAAGTTTCTTAAAGAATTTTAGTTGAGAGTATGTGTCAGTGTCTGATGTTGATATTGATTGTAAGACCTTTAACATCTGATGATGATAAATCAGTAAAGCGTCTTTAAAATTTTATCTGCAATTTGCATTTTCTTGGTTCCAAATTATATATATATATATTATTACCGTCATGCTTAACAGTTGTTATGGCTCCATCTGCACGAGAATAGTAGTACAGGATCGGCAAAAAGTTGTTTTTATTGGATTTTTAAGGGTTTAATTAAATAGCTATTTTTTATTTAATGCTTCCAAGCTTATTCGCACCTATTGGTTGTTTAGTACATATTTGGTTTCGATAATGAAAAAGAAACGATGCTTATTAGTAGTTGGTTGTTGAAACATGGTTTCCTAGTTTTAGTGTCAGGTGTTTTAACTAAAGCAGCAGATCATTATTTTTCAGCTAGTTTAATTCTTGTTTGCGTTATGCGTCATTTATGACAACACAATTACTGTCACTTTTGGAGTTTTGTAGAAAAATTGATTTACTCTTTTCTGATTTTTTTTGTTTGCAGCTGTTACCTTTGAAAAGTGTACACAGAATTGGGTTTGTAGTTTTTCATATTTTCTATGTAAGCTATCACCACTACATTTTCAGGAAAAGTCGATTATATATTTTTGTTTTGCGATTTAGTTGTTAGAAAACTTATAACTGTCCCCAGATTTAGATGGTAATAAGTTAAAAGAATTTTTTTGTTGAGATTTTAAGTACTTCTAATAGTGTATTCATAGTTTTCTACAAAGGCAATAATAATTTAATATAAAAACCCAAAAAAGTGTTATAAAGTTGCAAAGATTCCTTTAAACGGCACAATTTGCATAAAAGTGGCTGACGTGTTTTTTTGCTTTTAAGCACTTGATTCACAAATAGCAACATTCTTAATAAAATTATTATTACATTACAACCGTGCGTTTTATTACTATTTCATAACTTGATATAAACATCTATCTTATAAGATATTATAGATTATATATATAATTTCAAAAACATATTGATATATATATATATATATATATATATATATATATATATATATATAAACCTATGTTTTTGAAATTTTGGCCGGACATTGTAGATATTGTGGATAATGTCAATGTCTACTTAGATCCTGTTAAAAAATTGGAGATTATTATTAATCTGAGTAATATACCAAAACTATTACTAAATAAATCGCTTGTAATTATTTAATGCAAAACAAAAGCAAACTGAAAACACAGTCTTCTAAAAATAGATTTATTTC
>JARJEC010044984.1:0-11634 GCA_030264575.1 Tachinus sp. AB-2021 | reverse complement strand
GGTGTAGGTGTAGGTGTAGGTGTAGGTGTAGGTGTAGGTGTAGGTGTAGGTGTAGGTGTAGGTGTAGGTGTAGGTGTAGGTGTAGCTGTAGGTGTAGGTGTAGGTGTAGGTGTAGGTGTAGGTATAGGTGTAGGTGTAGGTGTATCATTCCGTAGAATTGACAAACATGTTGGACGACCAGAAACTCGTTAGTGTAAGTCATGTTTTGAGAAATTGGTAAAAATAATCAAGAAGTGGGTCAAAAATTTAGTGCCCATGCATTAGACCATTTCTGGTATGGCCAGAAGCATAAGAAAATCAGATAATCTGATTTTCAATAAGTAAGGAAACAAAATAATTTTAGTTGGCATAGCAAAACCTTTGTTAATAATATTTTATAAATCCCTCGGTATATAACATTAAGTGATACTACTGTTGTAAGGAATAAATTAATAGCAATTAAGTATAAAATAAAAATCAACATTAAAAATAACAACAAATTTTCTTAAATAATAAATATTTATATTTAGATTGATGCATACCGTCATAGAAGCTGGGTGGAAGCAATCTGGAATAAGGTGATAGATGTGTGCCCCAAGTGGGGTTCATAATATTGTTGCAAGAACCATCAATGCGACGATAGCGTTCTGGTACCATCGGGCAATGGAGTATTGGTGTGCAAGCTGCTCCTAGAGGTGTTGGGCGCAAATTTTGTTGCACCATGCTCCATTCCAATTGTTGATTAGTTAGACCTTGCCTAAAATAATGGTAATTTTAATTTATTAAAATGTTTAATTTAAAAACCGCTTATTATAAGAGAATATGTCTCTAACAGTTAAAAAAATAAAGTTACTATTAACATTTTTCTAACAGAAGAAGACTGGCCATCTGAACTATATACAAAATTCCATATGAGCCGTGCATAAAATGATCCAGTAAGTATATATGTTTGAATTTTTTCCTCGCACAAATTAGAGCCAGTCCACCCCTGTCGTTTGTTATTGTGTTGCTATTCCTGCAATATTTTTGCAAGAAGTAATGAATTTTGGATTAACCCATTCCTTCCGACAAAATTCTTGGTAGGCCTTAAATAATAAAAATGGTATCAAAACACATACTTTTCTTTAAACGCCCTAGTTGCTAAAGCAATTTCCATAGCTCTGTTTGCAACGTTCATGACCTCGCCTAGATCAGACGTTCCAAAAACTCTTGTGTTTCTAAAGTGGCCATAACTTGCTGAACCGTGCGGTATAATAGGAGCCTCATCCATTGATAATAGTCTGGCTTCGCGCATATGCATTTCGGCCATTTGCACTCTGCTATGTTTTCGTAAGGTGCCAAGCATCGAAGAGTCTATGTGAAAGATTGCATGCTGATGCTCTCTTCCTTTGGTTGAGATAGCTTCTAAAAAATATGTCGAATATAAATAAAAGATATGTTAGATCTATAAAATATAAGGTTGTTTAAAGTAAAATTAAAATATTATAAAATCATTTCAGTTCTTTGTTTCTAAATATTCACTCAATTAATAAAATATGTTATAAATACAAAGAAACAACAAGCGGCGGGGATTTTTTGGTTGGAACTACCAATAGAAGGTAGAAGAGGGATATTTTTAGAATAGTTTGCTAGCTTGTGAAATTATGCCACTTCAGTCACAATGGAGCAATTTCGTTCCAACAAGAAAATGGTAAAGTGTAAAGATTATCCACAGATTTGCTTCGGAGTACTTTCCCTACTCGTCTCATTTACCAGTTTGTGCCTTAACCTCAGCGTTCACTAGACCTCAACATGTAGGGTTACTAAAATTTTCGCGTTTATGTAGACAAACCCTTTATACTAAAGGAACTTAAAGATGCAATACGTTATGAGCTCCAAATGATTGATCAACAAACATTGAAAAAATGTGGAAAAACTTCAAAGAGTGCTTCGACGAAAGCGGTCTCAGCAATCATTCTCCAAATATAACTAAAATGACATACATGCATTTCACTACATTTATATGTCAATAAATAATTTACACTTCAAAAATAACTAAATAATATTATTTGGAAAGCTGGTGACAAAAAAGCAATAGTTTTGGAAAGGCCGATAATTTCATATCAGACTATATTTTGGCTATAAAAAGCCACTGTATGGGCAATGACGCTCTTGCACAGGTGTAATTTAATTACTATTGCACTTTTTGTTATCAGCTCTATATTTTTCAAACAATCCCTATATTAATATACAATTTACCGGTATGATTTTGTCCTGTGGTACAACAAACTCCATTTCTTCCACCAATTGCTTTACAGATGGTTTTGGATGTTCCATAATAATGGGCAGGGCATTGTACTGGTAGTACACATAGTGCATCTTCGCTGCAAGTATCTTTATGCTCGTTTGTTGGATGCGGTGCTGGGGTAAATCCGTGCTTATGGGCTTCGACAACATTCATCATATCCAAATGTGATAAACTATTGGTTCTCTTAACTCTTGCATTGGATAGCGTGATTGACAGAATTAATATAGACATTAAGTGTATTGGATACATTTTGAAGCCCATTGTGAAGACCAGGCTAAGAAATTTATTTGTTGATTAATTTTTTCAAAATAGAGAGCAACATTTATTATATATATATATATATATATATATATATATATATATATATATATAATTATGTGCATAAAAACCGGAATAGTTTATAAAGCATAGTTAAAGTCAAAAGTTTACAGTAGACTTTAACTATGTTTTTTCTATTCTATTCAGTTTGAAAGACAATTAAATAAGCTTTGGTATAAGTTTTTAAATTTATTAGTGCTTATATGCGTAGCAACCTGTAAATAAATTAAACGTATTATGATCACGATCATACAGTGATGATTATAACAAGAGTAAGTGTGATTACATCTGACACTTATTGCTTAATATTTTGTCGACACAAATAGTCAACAATTAGCTGACAATAGAAATCTTATATCTCTAACATAAATTTTTCACTGTTTGCATTGTTACGATTACTGTCTGACATAAATTTCATGCAATAAGTATCAGATGTAAACGGAGCATAACAAAGTTGTGAAAGACTGAAACTGAAATTTCTTTTTCATAATTTGATTAGTTTTCAGTGTGTTGGCGTGGTAATGCAGTGAACAACAGAAAAATCACCCGAACAAATCGTCAAAGGACTTAGTTAGCAAATTATTATTCTACAACAGGATATGAGCAGTTCGAAAAGTGTGCCAAAATTGTTGAAAAACTAGAAAAAGTTTATCGTCATTTGAGACACTTAAAAAAACTCTTAGTAGATGAAACATCAAAATTCATTATTAACAAGAAATTGTAAATATGCGTGATAAATATTATCACTCTCAGACATAATATTGTTTGGCACTGTCACTAATATTTTTAGCACACAAAGTTCACGTGGTTTACCATTTTGTCCCTACCATTTGAATTAAACAACAGGCGTCCTGGCACGTCATTAAATATTTTTCATAAAAAAAATTAATAATTAAAAACATTTCATACCAGATATTTTGATCAATTTAAGAGGTTTTAAGTACTTCCCAGCCAGTTCATTATGATCAATTTGAAGAATTTGATATGCATTCGAGATACTTCAATCTAATTGAATAATTAAACAATAATTAAACAATTTTATATCAAAAATTTTGATTAATTTAAAAGGTTTAAGTACCTACGAGTCAGTTTATCATTATCAATTAAAAAATCTTGATATCCATTCAAGATACTTAAAAAAATTAAATAATTAAATAAAATTTTATACCGAACATTTTGATCAATTTAAGAGGTATAAGTACCTACCAGTCAGTTTATTATCAATTATAAAAACTTGATATCCATTAAGATGCTTAAAGAAATTAAATAATTAAACAATAATTAAACAAAATTTTATCCGAATATTTTGATCAATGTAAGAGATTTAAGTACCTACCAGTCAATTTATTATGATCAATTATAAAAACTTGATATCCATTAAGATGCTTAAAGAAATGAAATAATTAACCAATAATTAAACAAAATTTAATACCAAACATTTTGATCAATTTTAGAATTTTAAGTACCTACGAGTCAGTTTATCATTATCAATTAAAAAAACTTGATATCCATTCAAGAAGAAAAATTAAATAATTAAACAATAATTAAACAAAATTTTATACCAAACAGTTTTATCAATTTAAGAGGTTTAAGTACCTACTAGTCAGTTTATTATGATCAATAATAAAAGCTTTATATCCATTCAAGATAGTTAAAAAAATTAAATAGTTAAATAATAATTAAACAAAATTTTATTGCGAGTATTTTGATCAATTTAGGAGGTTTAAGTACCCACCAGTCAGTTTATTATTATCAACTATAAAAATTTGAAATCCATTCAAGATACTTAAAAAAATTAAATAATTAAACAATAATTAAACAAAATTTTATTGCGAGTATTTTCATAAATTTAAAAGCTTTAAGTACCTAGCAGTCAGTTTATTATGATCAATTATAAAAACTTTATATCCATTAAAGATACTTAAAAAAATATATAATTAAACAATAAATAAACAAAATTTTATACCAAACCTTTTGGCGAATTTAAGAGGTTTAAGTACATACCAGTTAGTTTATTATGATCAATTATAAAAACTTGATATCCATTCAAGATACTTAAAAAAATTAAATAATTAAACAAGAATTAAACAAAATTTTATACCGAACATTTTGATCAATTTAAGAGGTTTAAGTACTTATCGGTCAGTTCATTATGATCAATTATAAAAACTTGATATCCGTTCGAGATACTTAAAAAAATTAAATAATTAAACAATAATTAAAAAAAAATATTCCAAAAGTTTTGATCAATTTAAAAGGTTTAAGTACCTACCAGTCAGTTTATTATGATCAATTATAAAAACTTGATATCCATTCAAGATAGTTAAAGAAATTAAATAATTAAACAATAATTAAATTAAACTTTATACCTAACTTTTTGATCAATTTAAGAGGTTTAAGTACCTACCAGTCAGTTTATTATGATCAATTATAAAAACTTGATATCCATTCGAGATACTTAAAAAATGAAATAATTATACAATAATTAAACAAATTTTTTTATCAAACATTTTGATCAATAAGACGTTTAAGTACTTATCGGTTAGTTTATTATGATCAATTATAAAAACTTAATATGCATTCAGGATACTTGAAGAATTTAAATAATTAAACAATAATTAAACAAAATTTTGCACCGAAAACTTCATTTTGATCATTTTAAAAATTTTAAGTACCAGCTAATTCATTATAATCAATTAAAAAAACTTGATTTGGATTCGTATAATTAAGCAACATTTTATACCGGACACTTTGATCAATGTAAGAGATTTAAGTACCAACCAGCCAGTTTATAATGATTAATTTTAAATAACTTGATATGAATTCGAGTTAAAAATTGAAAAATTAAACAATACTTAAACAAAATTTTATACCGAGAACTTAATTTTCTTAAATTTAAGAATACTGGCCACTCCATTATGATCAATTGATAAAACTTGACATGCATTCGAAATACTCAAAAAAAGAAGGAATAATTAAATTAAATTTCATATCGGAAAATTTATTTTTATCAATTTAAAAAGCTTATACCAGCCAGTATATTTTCAACAATTTAAGAAAACTTGATATAACTTCATGATAAGATATATAAAAATAAAACAAAAATTTCGATGTTTTAACCTCAAAAATTTATTTATTAAAAATAAAAATATAGGCGACTCTAGTTTTGACTTATGGTTTTTAAGGTCATTATTAAGTTGATATAAGTCGCCTATATTTTTATTTTTAATAAATAAATTTTTGTGGTTAAAAACATAGTAAATTTTATTTTATTTATTTATAATAATGAAGTACCACATAGTGGTCGAAACCATCCTTATGATCAATATCACATAGTAAAGGCTACTACCATTCAATTAATAAAATCTTTTATTATTTTTTAAAAGTTTACCGTTTATAATTTTTATTATTTCAAAATGTCTTTAGTATTTTCCAACTGGGTCGCGCTGGTGCTTAATGTGTTCTGTTCCAGGGCTCAAATCCTGACAATCTTTACAAAGAGAGTTGACGTTTTCGAGTTATGGAAGAGTCGTATTGAGCACAGCTAGTTTAGTGTAGATGTTAGTTGTACTTTAAAAATAATTCAGATTGAAATTTCTGAATTAGTAGCATAATTCTTAAAAGTGGTTAACTTTTAGGATCTGTGATTAGTCTTAAAATAAGACAGAAATAGGCATATTTATACGTTCTTTTCAGAAATTATTATTTAAAAACTTAGTATTAAAAAAATACAAAAAAAACTAAAAATATTTTAGGAAAGAGTGAATAATGCTTTGTTAGACAGACACACATATTATATATATATATATATATATATATATATATATATATATATATATATAATATGTGTGTGTGCTTTCTGGATAATCTGGATAGTTAAAAGAAAGTTGATTAATTAAACAAAATTTCATATTGGATACTTCATTTTGATCAATTTAGAAGATTTACAGTTTTTTCTGATCAATTTAAAAAAACCGAGATACTTCAATATCACCATTGATAATAACACATAGATGTCAAAATGTATTTATGGTTTGTCAATAAGAAAGTTGAAATATATACTTTTCTTATTAAATTTGTGGAGTTTTATTTTTATAATTTTCTGAATGAATATTGTTGAATTCCACCATATCAAATATTGAATTTACTTAATTAAATAATAATTAAACTAAATTTCATACGGGACACCTCATTTAATCAATTTAAAAAGTTTAAGTACCAGCCAGTTTATTATCATCAATTTAAGAACTTTCTTTTGGTCAATTTAAAAAGTTTAAGTACCAGTTCAATAAGATCAATTAAAAACAATTATATTCTTAAAAAAAAATTAATAATTATGGCAAAAATCGCTTTTTAGTCGCTTTATTGTG
This sequence comes from Tachinus sp. AB-2021, assembly GCA_030264575.1. NCBI lineage: Eukaryota > Metazoa > Arthropoda > Insecta > Coleoptera > Staphylinidae > Tachinus > Tachinus sp. AB-2021. The sequence goes on along the minus strand of JARJEC010044984.1, from coordinate 4,680 downwards.
TCAACAACATTAAGAAATCGTCGCCTTATCTGGTTCAAGTACAACAACAGTTCCATGAACTATGGCGAGTGGCTATTAATCAGTGGACAGTAAGACTGCAGGAAAACAATTAAATCCCCTAAAACGCCTCCAAGTGATCTAAAACTTAAACCAGCTCGTTTGTGTTTTCAACGGAATTATCTTAATTAGACAATGAAAAGAGAGAACAGACTCTGTCGGATGAGAATGTCTCTACGGTAATGACCAAAGAAGAAAAGTGAACCAAACATCAAAAGCGATTTTTAGAAATCTGTATTGAAGAGCTTATGGGGGTAGTTCCTGTAAAACCTGTGCTGGATTTTTTTAGGTGCACAAGTCGAACCTACTTTCTTTCGTAGAGGAATCCGAATCGTGGTCATCTTAGAGGAGGTTTAACAACTGCCAGGTAAGTCAAGGAGATTTTAGCAGTTAGCCGTCTATGTTTTTATCTTACTACATTAAATGGCCAGCATGTAGCATCCGACCTAAACTCGATCGACATTTAATGGATAATCTAAAACAAAGAATTGTGTCCCAACTTCGATCCTAGAGGTTTTTGCTGAGGTAGATGCAGAGAAGATGAAGTATATTATGATCAATGTTATTAAGGCATGAAGGGGTCATACCTATTATTTAAACAAAAATATTAATTTAGATAATTGTCAATAGCCATACTTATTTGCAATAATAAAGTTAATTTGTTTCATGTATGTTAAACATTTTAATAAATTTTAACAAAATTTTAAACATATTAAATTGTTTTTTTCAGCGGAATATTTTTTATCTGATAAATAGTTTTTAAAAAACATAGGTAAAGTCAAAAGTTTACAGTGGGCCAATGTTTATGCTTGCCATAACAATTCTAAGAAAAAAACATTTTTTTAATTTAGAATTTTTAACAAATTTAAAAACCATATATAAAAAAAAAAGACTCAATGTTATAATTAAATATACTCGATTGAAATTTTCATTCAATATAGTTTAAAAAAAAATTTTTAATTGAAAATCTTTATCAAAGTAGTATTGGCAATGTTGAAATAATTTGAAAGTATCAACTCGATTTTCTTAGGAAAATATTTCTAGTTTAAATAAATCCAATATTTTTTATTAAATATAATTTTCAGAAAAAAACATTTATTTTTAGATAGCTTTTTATGAACATTAAAACAAAGCCTATAATTTTCAAATTATTTTGAAAAAAAATTTAAATAATTTTAATAAAAAAACCTGCTCACAAAAAAAACCAAAACCAATTAATTTTATTAAATTGGAGCAAAATCAATAAATTATTTAAGTATACTAAAATAAAGCATATTTTGGGCATTGCTGACCGACTAATATGGCGTAAAATAAGTTAAAAAAGCAAAAATTATTTTTATAATTAATCCAATTTAAGGTTTCAATCAGTTATTTAAATACTGATAAATTAAAATCACAATTTATTAAAATCCATGCAGTAATGTATTTATTATAAAATATTTTCACTTACCCAGCTGAAGTCTTACACTGAAATGCGAAGAAATTTCAATTTTTTCATTTGATATCCGTTCGACATTCAGACCGAGGACGATTTTTTCCGATTCATACACAACTATCAATACAAAATTTATTACAGATGTACTGGAATGAAATATTAAAATAAATTTGTTACATTTTAACAAGAATAAATTAATAAATGTATTCATTTTGGTGCTATAAGGGAATTTTTTTTAAATTAAAATTTATAAAGTCAACAAAAAATACGACTAAATTTATATGTTGCAATAACACACACAATTTTATCACCTAAAACTTTCCATTCTAAATCCGAAAAGATAGCTTAGTTACAACAAAAATATTTTTTAAACCTCGCAAGTTAAATTTGTCAGTCAGGGTCTAGAAAACAATCAGAATTGTTATCTTATCAAATTTGCAAATATATTTATATAATATTTTAAGGAATCAACATCGTGATAATGTGTATTGTTATTTTTATTTCGTAGTACATTTTAATTAATAATCCTGGTCGCTGAAGGCGGCGAAATAGCAAATCACTCCGTTCCTGGGCATCGGTTGGTTCTGCAGGAATTTTGCAGGATGCGAAGACGGCGGTGGAAGTTTGGAGTCGGTCAGATTGACGAGCGATTGCGCCGCCGCGTTCTCCATCCACGACATGTTCTGCTCCGTGGATGTAAGGACCTCTTCGTAAATTTGGAAAGGCTGCATCGGAATTATTAATATTGACGTGTTAACCGGGCAAGAAAAACCAATTAAGAAATAACAAAATATGGCATAAAAATGAAATTGCAAAGAAAAATGTAAAAATCAAAAAGTTTAAAAAGCAATTAAAAAAAATTAAAAATGATAATTGCTTATTTAAAAGTGAAATCATAGCAGCTAAAGTTGAAAAAGCAAGGTTAAGAAATTTAACATTTTCACTGATTAAATTTTAATTGATAATTTGGCTCAAGCATATTTTTTTTTACTTCAGAGACCATTTAAAATAATTGCATAAATGGGCAGCAAAATTATAGTACATTTAGTGTAGGGTTGCTCACACTCGCATTTTTTTTATTTATCCCAAGACACGAGACAAACGTTTATGGCATTACCGGGACTCGAGAAATTTGAAAAATTGTGCATTTCAGCAACCCAGAGTTGAACTGTGTTAAGTCACTAAATAAAAATTTTACAGTAGAACTATTTAAAGGTTCCAATGCCAATAAAACGCGAGATAAAATAATTTTTAAGAAAATCAAAAGTTAAGATTAATTTAAAAAAAGGACTTTTTTGTACAATTTATATCTGAGGTGTTGTAGATCAACACCCCAGAGATAAAGAGCGCGTTTCGGTATAACAAGTTGCTTAAATTTTTGCAACATTTCTGTTACGTTCATAATCAAAACAACTAGTTTACTAAATGAAGAAAAATACTTGTATAAACAAGAAATCATAATCATAAAAGAATACATTACAAAAATCCTTCGAAAATACTACTTTTCCAAAATTACTTATTTAATTTAAATTTTACAAACGGTAAATTTATTTACAGAGATGATCTTATATAACTACCATTTTATAATGACATAAAAAGTATCTCAAAATAACCAAAGACTAAAATTCCTTACAAAGAAATGTTTATGTCCCAAAGAGAATTTTGCACAAAAAAGCAAACTTAAAATAATATCAAATAATTTATAATATTATAAAACCTTAATATAGTGTCTGAAATGATAAAAGACTTTAAAATTGAAATTTGTATGTTCTAAAAAACTGAGTTATAGACAATTTGTGATTTACTTAAAAAGTTAATAAAGCGTCCGAAAATTATCAAAAAAATTCCTTAGAAAGAAATTAGAATTTGTATGTCGCAAAAAGAATTTTGCTAGAAAAACAAAAAAATTAAGTTGTTGACAATTTATAATGATTTAAAAAGTTAATAAATTGTCTCGAAATGCTGAAAAACTTTAAAATTCCTTAGGAAGAAATTAAAACTTATAGATTCTAAAAAAAATTACAAGAAAAACAAAGGAAAGAAGTTGTAGACAATTTATAATTCTTTAAATTGTTAATAAAATGGCTAAAAATGTCAAAAGACTTTATAAATCTCTTAGGAAGAAATTAAAATGTGTACGCTCCAAAAGGTATTTTGAAGCAAAAACAAAACAACAAAGTTGTAGATAATTTATGACATTAAAAAAATAGTGTCTGAAATTGATTGAAGATTTTAAAATTCCTTAGGGAGAAATTATGTGTATGTCCCAAGAAGAATTTTGTAAGAAAGACAAAAAAGCTAAATTGTTGAGATTTTATAATAACTTACAAGGTACAAATTTTAATGTTAATAGAAACAATTTTGAAATAAAACAAAAAAATAAGCCTTGGATGACTTAAAATTATTTAAAAATTGTCTCTTATTGTGCAATAAAAAGTCTAGAAAACTTTTTATTTAGAAATTTCCGAAAGAAAAAATACAAATTTTAATGTTCGAAAAATAATTAGAAATAAATACAAAAAAGTAAGCCTTGGATGACTTAATATTATTTAAAAAATTGTCTTTTATTAAACAATAAAAAGTCTACAAAACTCTGTAGGAAAAAAGAATTTTTTTAAAAATGTTCCTTATTGATCGGAGACTTTAAAATTCCGTAGGAAAAATATAAATTTTAATGTTCGGAAAACAATTTTGATATAAATACTAAGGAAGTAAGGCCAAAATCCAAAATGGCACCGGAGCTAGAATAATTTTCCTAGCGCAGGTGGCCGCCATCGAGTGGTGTCCAGGCACATGATGGAGCTACCGACTCAATCTATCAAACCGATTACCATCATGTCCGACAGCCAAGCAGCATTACAGGCGTTATGATCGCCAGTAACAAAATCCAAACTGGTCTTGGATTGCATAGATAGCTTGGAGGCACTGGCCACAAACAAAAGAGTACGCCTGGTCTGGATACCCAAAGGCCAAGTCATAGAAGGGAACTTTAGGGCTGACCAGCTAGCCAAAAAGGAAACAACTGGGACATTTATTGAACCAGAACCCATATTAGGGATTTCACACGAAACCGGAAAAGAAATAATCCAACGCAAAGTTGCAAAGGAACAGAACCAACAGAAAATACTCAAAAGGAAGTACCGCAAATGAGTCGAACCAAACTGCGAAGGCTCACAGGACTGATTACC
>JARJEC010044982.1:0-16237 GCA_030264575.1 Tachinus sp. AB-2021 | reverse complement strand
GTTTTCACTGATCCCGAACAAATTCTTGAACAGGCGGGTGTGTTGGAACAACTGACTTTAACTTAGGTTAGGTTAGCCACCATTCGACTACCAAATGTTCTCCCGAGGTGGCCCATGTTAACATTTTTGCATTTTACTAGTTTGTACCTATGTATAGAAACCGTTTTGATTGTTCCCGAACAAATTTCCCTACAGGCGGGTGTGTTGGAATAACTGACTTTAACTTAGGTTAGGTTAGGCACCATTCGACTACGAAATGTTCACCCGAGGTGGCCCATGTTAACATTTTTGCTTTTTACTAGTTTGTACCCTATATATAGAGACCGTTTTGACAGTTTCTGAACAAGTTCCCGAACAGGCGGGTGTGTTGGAACAACTGACTTTAACTTAGGTTATGTTAGGCACCATTCGACTGCCAAATGTTCTCTAGTGGTCGCCCATGTTAACATTTTTCCTTTTTACTAGTTTTTACCTATACATAGTGACCGTTTTGACTTGTCCCGAACAAATTTGCGAACAGGCGAGTGTGTTCGAGCAACTGACTTTTAGGTCAAAATTAGTTAAGTTGAATTGAAACAGAAAACTTCGCTATCGAACTGGTTTTGAATCTGTCCTGGTGCTTGTCGGAACTAAGCTATAATAGAGTGATTTATATATTTTTAGTGAAGATTTTGTGACAGATAAAGCGTGTGCCGAGTCATAGTATTTCTGTTTAACATTGTTTGACACCTCATTTTAGAAAAACTTACCCCGGCACAGCGTCTACAAATTAATCAGATGTATTACAATAGTTAGCTCTCTGCAAAGAATTGCTTAAAGCAACTTATGATACACATAATCGGCCTAGCAAACACGCAATTTTGTTGTAGTATCAAAAAATTATACCTAGTTTTATTATTAGATAACACGCAGCGAAATAGAGCACATCCAGCACATAATGGAATAATATTGCGGCGATAGCTGAGAATGTACGCGATTGTAGTGATGAATTCATTAGGCTCCGTTATCATCAGATTGGTTTGTCGTCTAGAACAACTTGGTATATTTTACATAAAGCCTTTGGTTTAAAAACACAAAATTTAACTTGTGCAAGAATTGAAGCCGACCGGTTTTCCAAAGCGTCACCATTTTAATCTTTGGCTTTTTGATAAGCTTGAATGAGATTGTTTTCAATCAAATTTAGTTCAGCGATGAAGTTCATTTTTGGCTTAATGGCTACCAATAGGTAAAATTGTCATATTTGAGCCAAAGAGCAACCAGAAGAGATTCAAGAACTGCCATTACATATAGACAAAACAACAGTTTGATGTGGTTTAGCAGGTGGTAGAATCATCGGTCTATATTTCTATTATAATAAGGCTGGACGGAATATAACTTGAATGACAAACGTTATTGCGCCATGATAACGAACTATTTGCTGGCTGAAATTGAAAACCGTAATTTTTTTGGTTTTAACAAGATGGCTTGCCAAACAGGCTTTATTGCGAAAACAATTAAATTTACGCTTTGAACTTAGAATTTGCAGCCTTTAGATGTTTTCTTTTTGTGCTTTGTAAAGTCTATAGTTTACATGGATAAGCGAGCTAAGATTGAAGAATTGGAAGCCAACATTTGTCGCGTCGTTTGAACGCGTCATCGAAATTTGGAGCTATGTTTGCCGTAATTACGTCCAATATTTGGAAGAAATGATGTTTAAAAGTGAATGTAAATAATTATTCTTTAATGATACACCACCTTTTGCAACATAAACCACTGTTTCTACTGACTGGTCTAGATCTGAACAATAAAATACCAACCATTCAGTATACTTATGTAGAATCTGCTAAGATAGATTAAAAAATGAATGAAAATAAATATAATATAATATATTATTCTATATTAAAGCAGTACTTACTTCATCTATTCTATATTTGATTGTAATAATAGCAAATTGGTCAAATAAAATTTAGCATGTTTTACATTTAAAAAATTACTGAAATCTTGAAAAATTAGTATTATACTATCATTGTTGTAAAAAGCTAAAGAAAATTTAAAAAATTCTTTATAACTAAAACCATGTGTTAGTTATGTAAAATTTGTGAACTTAAGAAATGTTATGTAGGAAGTTATAATTGTGATTTATATGAATATAGTTTTGTTTTGTTGCCATTAATATTTATTATTCGAGTACATGAATCATGTGTGTCGCGTTGAAAACGTATTTTTCGGTGCCCGTAAATAATTAACGTGTTATCGGGTAGTCTGTTAGGAGTAATTTCATGCGCTATGGTTGGACTATTAAAACATTACTAACATAGTTGTTTTCTTTGAATTTAGAACCATGCGAGAAGACTTTTTGCGCTTGGGGAGCGCAATGCATAACGGGCCCCGATGGAAGGGCGCTGTGCCAGTGTCCCACTCATTGCCGCCCTCAAACAGAGCCTGTTTGTGGAAGCGATGGAAAAACATACGCCAACCACTGTCAGCTGAGGGTAGCTTCCTGCAGAGCCCGTCTCAATACTAGAGTTAGACATGTTGGGGAATGCGGTAAGCAAATATCGATTTTATACTAAATTTTAGAACCTAAAGAAAACTGAGCATTGTGCACTCGCAAAAGACAAAAGCTTTGTATAAATATATAAATGCAGTATTTTATATCAAAAAGAATGCAGTTGGTTTCAGAATACAAAGTTATTTTATGTAAATCCACGTGAAATTTTTACTTTGAATGTTTTCATAAACTTAAAAAAAATCGAAACAGATTCACGTCTCAAACAAAGTACGAAATTCACTTTACAGAGTTGTATAGGGCAAAAGAGATATCCGACACACACAAAAATAACAGCGCATCGGAAATGCGAACTGTATTGATTTATCTACTGCATAACTTTTTGAACACTTTTTTGAAGAACAATTTTTTGTCACCGATACCATTTTTTCTTTGATAAATATGTTGCATCGAATACATATTCGCCCAGTAAACTTTATACAAGTACAAGGGGCTTTGTTGGAAATGTCAGCGCATAGATTTGAACTGAAAGGGAATCTTAATATATGAATAGTTTCCATTCTGATAATAAGCCAAACTTCTCACTGCTGCTACAACACTAGCCCCGTTGCTAAGAAACTTGTGTGCCAATTAGTTTCATAATGAAATGCACAACTTGGAGCTTCTTCTTCTGACACGAATGCAGCAGTCTGTCAAAGGTTCACAACATATCAGTTACTTCAATTAATATTATTAGTTATCCTATAAACAACTTAATTTAACGTTTAAGCTCCTTATTGGTCATTTAGTTTTGAAACAAAAGTTATATTTTAACTCAAACTGTATTTTAGTACTTGCAATATTTGGAATCAATAGGTTTAAAATGTAAACATATTGCGTCGTTTAAAAATAAAATTTAAAACAACAAAAAATCCATTTTGAAAAAACCGGCACAAAACATTGTATTTTATAGAATCCACAACCTTTTGTTAAGTTGTCGATAAAAATTTAAAAAACAATTATCTTCTGGCAGTAATAATATTAAATATTTATTTTATTATAACTCTAACCGTGATTTTGTCGTTTCTGCTCCGAGCAAAATCAAATATAAGCAAAAGCCTAACATGGCGATCGTATCAATGTGGATACTTGACGATCGCATCTGTGCATGCAATAATAATCATCATGATCTGAATATAAACGATTTATAAACATTTTTTAAAGCGGCAATAATTTATTTTATGACGTTTTTTGATTGACGTAAAAGACAAATCCTCACTAATATTTTTATATTGTATTTTTTATTATATTTATTATAAATGTTTCTACAGGTTCAGATTATTACTCGACACGTGAATTTAAACAATGCATTGGGCGCACATACACAGTTCATCCAAGAATTGTTTTTACCTGCGTTTAAAATTGGTTAATATAGGAACCACTTTATTTGAGTTTTTGCGAACTAGCAATGGTGAGTGCGCAACATATGAAGAAGCCTGTCTTTTGCTTGAGTATTGGAATTACACACTTTTATTTCTTGATCACTTGCCATCACCATTTCGATGTGTTTTTCATCAAACCCACTTTATTTGTGAAACAAATATGGCTAAAATGATTTTGCTTCGAGTGCATACAAAAGTAGCAAATCCCGAACTTAAATTTAACGCAAAGATCCACAACTTTTAAAAAAGATTTGTGCATGATAATGCCCGGCAAGATGTTGCATAAATTGCCACGCCAAGCGCCATGAACGATGCATCCAATCAAAAATTTGAGCAAGAACTGCACTACGAGATTTTGAAACACTCTGTATAAGCATCTTGCATATATTTTTTAACACACCCTGTATAAGTATTTTGTTTGAACCCCCATATAAACATTTCAAAACACCCATTATACTAAGTTTGAAAAATCCTGTATAAACAATTCGAAAAACCCCGTATAAATATTTTGTATAGAAACTTTGAAACATTCTGTACGCAAAATTTGGCAAAACTTTGAAACACCCTATATAAACATTTTATAACAATTTTGAGACACCCTGTATAAACATTTTAAAACAATCTGTATATATTTTTAACACACCTTGTATAAGCATATTGAAACAACCCGTATAAAAACACTGTATACAATATTTGTTTAAAGAGTTCAAAACGTACTGTGCAGAAAGTTTGAAACATTCTGTATGCAAAATTTGGCACATTCTGTATAACGATTTAAAACGTCCTGTATAAACACGTTTAAACACCCTGAAACACTCTGTATGAACGTTTTAAATCACCATGTATAACGAATTTGAAACACTCTGGATAAACATTTTGAAACAATCAGTATAAATAGTTTTATATGCTTAGTATAAACTTTTCAACACACTCTGTATAATTTGAAACACCCCGTATAAACATTCAAAACAAACATAATAAAAAGTATGAATCATCCTGTATAAACTATTCGAGAAGTTCTGTATAAACATTTTGAAAGATTCTGTATAAAAAGTTTGAAACATACGCAAAATTTTACAAACCCTATATAACTTTTGTTATAAAGTGTTTATGCAGGGCATTGTATAAACACTTTATAACAATTTTAAAACACTCTGTATAAACATTTTTAAACAACCTTTATACATTTTTTAACACCTTGTATAATCATTTTGAAAAATCCCGTATAAACACTTCAAAACATCCATTATAGGTAGTTTGAAACATCCTGTATAAACAATTTGCGAAACCCTATATAAAAATTTCAAAACATCCTGTATATAAAATTCAAATCACCCTGTATGCAAATTTTTACACACTCTGTATAACGATTTTGAAACATCCTGTATGAGTGCTTTAAAACACCTTATATAATTTTGAAACACTCTAGATATACATTTTGAACTACTCAGTATAAATATTTTAAAACACTCTATATACATTTTACAAGAGACCCTAAATAATCGTTTTGAAATACCCTGTATAACAATTTTGAAACAACCTGTATGAACGCTGTAAAACACCATGTATAACCATTTTGAAACAGTCTATATAGATATTTTGAACCACTCAGTATAAATATATTAAAACATCCTGTATAAATTTGACAAAACTTATATACTCATTTTGAAACACCCTGTATAACAATTACAAAACACCCTGCATGAACTCATTAAAAGACCATGTATAATTATTTAGAAACACTATATATATATACATTTTGAACCACTTAGTACAAATATTTTAAAACACTCTCTATAAACTTTTCAAAACATCCCATATAATTATTTTGAAATATCCTGTATAACAATTTTGCAACATCCTATATGAACGCTTTAAAACACCATGTATAACCATTTTAAAGCACACTAGATAGACATTTTGAACGACTCAGTATAAATATTTTAAAACACCCTGTATAATTTTTTCAAGGTACTCTATATAATCATTTTGTAATACCCTGTATAACAATTTTGAAGCACCCTGTATGAACGCATTAAAACACCATGTAAAACCATTTTAAACACTCTAGATAGAAATTTTGAACAACTCAGTATTAATATTTTAAAACAGCCTGTTTAAACTTTTCAAGCTACCCTATTTAATCATTTTGTAATATCCTGTATAACAATTTTGAAACAATTTGTATGAACGCATTATAACACCATGTATAACCATTTTATACACTTTAGATAGACATTTTGAACGACTGAATATAAATACTTTAAAACACCCTGTATAAACTCTTATAGACACCCTATATAATCATTTTGTAATACCCCGTATAACAATTTTGAAACACCTTGTATGAACGCTTTAAAACACCATATATAACCATTTTAAAGCACTCTAGATAGACATTTTGAACCACTTAGTACAAATATTTTATATAACACCTTATATAAATTTTTCCAGACAACCTATATAATCATTTTAAAACACCCTGTATAAACATTTTAAAACAACCTGTATAAACATTTTAAAACACCCTAGTATACACAGTATGAAATATGTATAAACAATTAGAGAAACCATATATAAACAATTTTTAAAAATAAAATATTTGAACCACCCTGTATGTAAATTTTGACGCACCCCGTATAAAGATCTTAAAACACCTTGTATAAATATTTTAGAACACCCTGTATAGATATTTTAAAACACCCTGTAGAATAATTTTTAAATAAAAAAATGTTCAGCATCGTAGCATTTGCGCCATCTTACGGATTATAGACGCAACATACTTTTAGCCGTGATTCGTAGAGACGCTAGTAGTAGCTATACGATGGTAATTATTAGACTTAAAAGTTAAAATGTTCGCTAATTATTAAAATCTATTAAAAATCATTGAAAATTATTAGAAATAAACAATAATAAAATAAATACAAACTAAACGAAATAAATAATATTAAAAAATTTAAATCAATACAAAAATTAGCAATTTATTAAAAAATATAACAATTTATTCTAGCAATTTACTAATATTTGAGAAGAAAATAATTGAATATTTCAGGCAGACTCCTTCTTATCGGTTATTGCGTACTTCTAGGAAACGGTTGAGAACACGCTTATAAAAAAACGCTTGAGAGTTGCATTAAAAAGCTCTCCACTGAAAATCAAATGCACTGTCACGTTGTATTTCAATACCCGTTTGTATTATATCAATAGTTACATTCAAACAAAATAACCTTCCAATAAAAAGAAACATAATTCCAACTCAATGGAAAAACTCATCGTTATATTTGAATGCGCAATAAATAATCTGTCAGTGGCATAAATAAATATACATATTTATTTTATTGACAAGTTTTAAATGATTTTCTGCGTGTATCCCATTTATTATGTTTCCATATACTTTAGGCGGTCTTTTCTACTACATATTGATTTCCACTCCACTTTCAATTTCAATTAAATATCTTCGCATCTTGTTTTCGTCAGCTTTTATTTCCAACCGCTGAGCAATTATAAGAAATACATTTTTTTTCAAACGAGAATTTAATTATTTATTTCCAAATAATAAATATTTTGCGCTGTTGCTGTCGAATCGCTTAATTTATTCCCGCTATGCGCATGCTTTCAAAATACAATAATTTTTACTTGGTACACTAATACATTAATAGAGATCAATCGACCATAATCATAATACATTTTTGGAATGATTGATGATTGATAAATATATTTTTGTAGGCGATTTCTTTGCGCCTAGTAAATCACATGTCATTATTTATATTGTGAATTGTTATTGTAAACAGTAGCGTATCATTAGAATAAATATAATAATCAACTTAAAATATGGAAACAATAATTTAACTCCAAATAACAAGGCTTACTTTCATCAATCATACATTATTAGAAAAAAATATGTATTTAATGAATTTGTTTAAATTTGTTGCCTATATCAAATAATAACACTGGTCAACGCTAGTCATGAAAACACGAACTTTGGTAGCTAATACTGTTTTAGTTAACTACACTCATTATTAAACTGCTGTTGTTTTGTTTCAAGTAGCTTCAGCTTTCTTGTAATACGGTAATAAATACTAATATAAGTATTAGTACTACTATGGTGGTTTGGAAGTCACCTTATAAGCTGTTGGTCCCATCAAACCCCCCCCCCCCCTCGCTATGACAAGCCATCGGCTTACTTAGGGGCAATGATGTAAAACATAAAAAAACTACGGCAATAAAAGCAAAGAAAGGCATTTTCTTAGGACCTCAAATAAGAAAGTTAATACAAGATCCGGTATTCTAAGGAAAAATTTAGCGATTTACAAAAAGATCGTTTTGATAGATCAAAAAACAATCATTTTTGATAGATCAAAAAACAATCAAATTAAATAAATAAATAAATAATTACACCAGTTAATTTAAACATGCAGTCGTATATTTGTTTATATTATAAATACACTGTTCCATTAAAAACGATTTCAATGTTTTTTTCTTTAAAATCTGGTTTCAAATTTTTTGGGTAACTATAAGAATGAGAACTACAGAGAGTTGGTTAGCGAGCTATTATTGGCTTATTGTGTTGCAATATTCATTTTTTAAACTCACCCATGGATTTTTTTTTCTGAGAATTTAGGGACTGTGAGCAATGAGCACGGAGAAAGATCAGAATATTTGAAATAACGTTACCATGGCAAATAGAACCCAAATATGTTGGCAGTAACTATGTAATGAAACTTTTTTGCATATTTTGTTTAATAGGTCATTCCTTGCTTTTTTAAATATTTTAAATTAGTTGAGAGAAATAAATTTTTGGCTAACAGATTTTTTTAAATGTTTGATTTTACTGCCAACTACATATTTTTTATTTGCGGCGTGTCAGATATGGTCCTTGGCTGCTCTTTGATTTTAAATAATAGTTGCTCTAGGTCTAGCCTAGTGAAGGACGACACATAACACTTTAAAACTTAATAAATAAATATGTAACAATAAACTAGTATCACAGACAGATAAAACGTACATGGTGCCAGAACCTAGCCTAAATCTCAGATGACGCCGGAGTTGTAAATACTCCGGTGCCAGAAACTAAAATAATATCACAAAGAAACTTACAAACTAGTATCACAGATGGCACCGGAGTTGTAAACGCTCAGTTGTCTAAACCTAACTTAATATTACAGAAAACTTAAAAACTAATAAGACAGATGACATCAGAGTTGCATATACTCCGGTGCCAGAACCTAGCCTAATATCTCAAATGACGTCGGAGTTGTAAATACTCCGCTGCCAGAAAGTAACTTAATATCACAAAAAACTTAAAAACTAGTATCACAGGTGCCACCGAAGTTGTAAACGCTCTGTTGCTAAAACCTAACTTAATATCACAGAAAACTTAAAAACTAATATTACAGATGATACCGGTACCAAAACCTAGCCTAATATCTCAGATGACAAGTGAGTTTTAAGAGACTACGATGCCAGAACCTAAATTAATATCACAAATGAAACACGTATAAAACGTTACTATGACAAAAGTAATACTAATGAATAAATTAACCATAAGAGGTTAAAACAAAACAGATTGTGGTTATCCCTATATTTTATGTCCTGTATCTTACAGGAAATTTGCAGACATTTTCCTACTTACTCCTGGCTGTTTGAGAGAACAGAAGCCACAGTATCTGCGAGCTTTAGCCTATTACGCTGACGAAAGTAGGCGTCTCATTCCTCCACTCCTGGTCGTCCTTCACCGTTAAACGGTCGTGACACATATCATATTTTGATTGCGGGTCGCCGGTCAAGAGATACAAGTTGGTGTGCCCTATGCGTAAACAACACAAAGCGACTTCCTCTCCGTTGCTAAGATCTACCGGCGACTTTCAAGGTGCCACGGAGAGCTTTATGATCTTTAACTTACTCTCGATGCCGTTCTACTGTAGTTGCTAAGCCTCAATGACTTTTGTAATTATGTTCAATTTAAGACCATCGAGCCTTACGGAAATGTCGTCCTTATGATCCGCATCTGCTCGTTTTCATTGATGCCCACGTGTCCCGGCGTCTGGATAATCTTCCTTTGTATGCGGGACAGGTGTATGAACTTGGCTTGTATGAGCTGGACCAGCGGATCGGCCGAGTACATAGCATGTCGGTTTTTGATTCAGTTCTAAGCAGATTATCTTTTTTACATATCATAAAATCAACAGCTGAGGTGGAACCCAAATAAACCGTTTTTCTTTGGTTCGGTTTCGGTTTTCGTTCTAGACAAAATAACGGTTTTTTCCTGTTATTAGTTTTTGGTTCAGTTCCGGTTCAAAACTATAGCAAAATCTAACAAATACAAATACTACTACTCCTATTCATCACCACAATTGCCAATTCTAGCACCATTGGCGCAGCTTTTACATTACAGGCTTATAACTTTTGTTTATAGCCGCATTTGCAGTTTTGGGTTTTATGATAATACATTTTGTTGTCTAGCTTATACAAACTACGTTGTTTTTTGGCCCAAAAACGAAATAAAGCTTTGTCCGGATGCCGGGTTACGTGAGCAGATAGTAAGCTGGACAATGAAGCTGCCTGTAAGTACCGGTGATCTGAAATTATTTATCACTAGAATCATCAAGACTGACAATTGAAGTGGAACGGTTTTGGCAGCAAAATAAGAACTTAAAACTCTCTACGACTCTTTAAAAGTCACAGGTAGATTCTACTTAAAGAGGACCCAGCGACATGACTTCTTCGTATCTTCTGACCGGCCATCCGCAACCCAAATGCAAAATTTGTCATGACCGTTAGAACTTCTGCCTAGACGTAAAAATCTCGATCTCGTCTCAAAATTGAGATTGAGATTGAGAGGAGATTTATTTTTGTTCCAAGGTCTAGATCAAGACGAGATTAAAACGATATCTCGGCAAGATCTCGACAAGATCTCACGTTTAAAGAAATGTATAAATAAAATTATTTTAACAAAAGCTTATTTAATAAATATGTTATATATTATGTGTAAAATTTAAAGTATTTTTTTAATCTTGTCAAGCTCTTGTCATGATTTTGTCAAGATCAAATCATCGAGATCAAAATTGATATGTCGAGAATCTGGGCGAGATCAAGACAAGATTGATTCTTTAAGATCTCGACAAGATCAAAACGAGAATTTTTTCATAATCTCAAGCCGAGACAAGATTGTGACTTGGTTAATCTCGTCTCGTCTTGTCTCAACAAAAGCTCTAATAACCGTTTAATGGTCAAGCAAGTACTGAAAAAATGCAACGACTTTTAACATAATTTGCTATGGCTAAAGCTTCCGGGTAATGTGGCTTCTGTTCTCCCAAACAGCCAGGAGTCTTTAGAAAAACGTCTCGATTTACACGTTGTGTTTTTGTTTTTTGTTTTATGTTCAGTGTTTCTTTATTTCTTTGGAATATTTCAAAAATTAAATCTCGGCGAGATCAAGGCCAGATCGATTTTTTAAGATCTCGACGAGATCAAGATGAGATCTATTTTATAATCTCGGCGAGATCAAGACAATTTTTTTTATAATCTCGACGAGACAAAATTGAAATTTGATTAATCTTGTTCTGTCTTGGTTCAACAGAAGCTCTAATGACCGTTTAACGGTGAAGCATGTACTGGAGAATTGCAATGCCTTTTAACATAATTGACTATGGCTAAAGCTTCCGAGTAATGTGGCTTTTGTTCTCCCAAACAGCCAGGAGTCCTTAGAGAAATGTCTCGATTTCCACGTTGTGTCTTTGTTTTTTGTTTTGTGGTCAGTGTTTTTTTATTCATTATTTATTATTTACTTTATAAGTATTGATTTATGTGTATATCATCTGTAAAAAAACTTTTCAGTAAAATTTATTTATCAAAAGTGGAATATTTCAAAAATTATATATCGGCGAGAGCAATCGATTTTTTAAGATCTCGCCGAGATCAAGACGAGATCTTTTTTTATAATCTCGACGAGATTAAGACAAGATTTTTTTACAATATCAACGAGACGAGATTGAGATTTGATTAATCTTGTCTTGTCTTGTTTCAACAGAAGCTCTAATGACCGTTTAACGGTGAACCATGTACTGGAGAAGTGCAATCAATGTCTTTTAACATAATTGGCTATGGCTAAAGCTTCCATTTAATGTGGTTTTTGTTCTCTCAAACAGCCAGGAGTCTTTAGAGAAATGTCTGGATTTACACGTTGTGTCTTTGTTTTTTGCTTTATGTTTAGTGTTTATTTATTCACTATATATTAGTACTGTTTTGTGTGTGAAAAATTATATTGACCTATATCGGTTAAAATGACACAATTTAAATTTAAATTAAATGTTTTAATACAACAATTGAGAATATTTGAAAATATTTGCAAGATGTTTCTATCCGGGTCTACATATACTGTAGCGCTTTGATCATGGTATGGTCTGTTAGTCTCAAACTTTATACAATTTTATTTATATTTACTGTCCTAACTGGTTGTGTAGTATTATTTTTATGATTTTATAAAATATATGGGTAGTAGAAAGGAGTTTTTGCCTCATCTTCATGCATGCCTGTGTTGATGCAATTCAGATAACCAAAATGAAACCAGTATGAAAGCAACCCATTTGCTATTCTTTTGATTTAACGCATTGCGGAAAGGAGGGTTGTTAATCAGAGATCTGCTTTTTAATAGCAGCTTATCAATTATATAGTGCGTGGTGCGTGGGTAATCTGAGAATAAAAGTAAGTATCGGGTACTTTTATAAGATCGCGGGCGGTTTCTCTCCGGGGAAATGGCCGCCACATATTTTGGCGTTATCTACAGAAAATGTGTTGAAACTCATGGGATGGCCGTCAAAACAGTTTTTCATCATGTAATTGGACAAGATTTCATCTATTTCCTATCAAGCCGTATAATAAAGTTTCCCCCCTTGATATTTGATTTGATTCTTTTACTTCTTCGCGCTTTAAAAAAAATATAATCTGATTTATTTTCCAGGAGATGACTTTTGTTACTTTAATTCTTCCAACGAGCGTTCACAAGAGAAAAATATTTCGCATTCTCGTTTTATTTATATTTAATTCCTGCACTACATAAAAGGATTTTAAAGGGAATATTTAATTAAATTTAATTTAACCGAAA
The DNA here is from genome assembly GCA_030264575.1 of Tachinus sp. AB-2021. Lineage (NCBI taxonomy): Eukaryota > Metazoa > Arthropoda > Insecta > Coleoptera > Staphylinidae > Tachinus > Tachinus sp. AB-2021. Next base: position 3,225 of record JARJEC010044982.1, on the reverse strand, counting down.
ATAGTCCGTGTCTTTTATAATTTAAAAGCCTTGACAAAGAAATATATTTGGATTACGATTGCAATGGCAATTTTCAATAAAAATAATGTGTAATAGCAACAACATTGTAATTAATATCAATTAGGTTGATGAAAATTTCCCAAATTTAGCTCCAGTAATTAGCCGTAACGACAGTTGTGGCCGCCATGCAATCCCTAAAAATATGCCCTAATTTATAATGAGATTAATGATAAATGCATTGGGTATTAACTGAAATTTCACAGTTGACGTATCAAAGAGTAATTAAGTTAAAAAATATAACGGGAATAAATTGTTAGTATTAAATTTGATCATTTTAATTGAAAATATACCCCGGTGCGATTTCAAAGCTTGCATTTATCACCTTCCTTTTATTTTAGTTGGCACACTTTGGGGAAACCATGATTTAATGGCCACACTTGTTGATTTGAGTCCAAGATTTCTCACATCTTACCAATAAATTTATATCATTAATGTTTTCCTTGCAAAATTGCTTGCGAAACTTTGCCACATTTCTAATCGCCTGTCTGTGTAAAAATTCGTTTTTAATTTCAAAAACGAACCGAAATGAAAATACTGATAAAAAGCTACTTGTGCTACCTGTAATCCCCAACGCGAGCCATCAACCGCATCTTTATTCCAATTCCTTACAATAGGGGCGCATATACTTTCATACAAAAAACCTTATAGATTATTCAACTCATCAGCATCAGTTATAATTGCAGACTCAAGAGGAAAGCACGGTTTTATAATACGCTCGGAAATAAAACTGAAGACATTTTTTTCATTCCCCTTTAGACCGGCATTTCGTGAAAATGCAATTTCAAGCGGCGCTTGTAAATTATTAAAATCGATTATTAAAATTTATAGAATGCATTCACGGAGCAATTGAATCTCATAACGCAGCACTGTTCTTAATTAGAATGTATTTATTATTTATTATTAAAATTTCAGCAATAATATCCGGCTGTTTAATTGAAAACAGGTGCAGGAAGTGTTCATACACGTAACTATTCCAAAAATTGCCTTTGACGGTCTTGCTTTATGCTGACAGGATATTGTTTTTATACATACCGGTTGGATATATAAGGAATCTATCAACACTCATTTGAAGCAAAATGAAAAGGATTAAAAGTGATTTTCAATTTTCAAGCTGGACGTTCCGAATCAGGTTGGCAACGACACATTAGTTAAACAATATGGATATATTAGTTAAAAGCTTGGACAACTCAACTAGATATATATATATATATATATATATATATATATATATATATATATAATATATCCATATTTTGTATCAATATATCGATTAAATTATATGTATTTCTAAATTTTATAAATAATGTAATGTAAATACAAATAGTATTTTAAATTAATTATGGCTGGCACCGGAACATGCAAATTCGCCGGATGCAAAAGCAAACATCTTCGAGGCCCAGAGTTTGGTAGATGATAAAACGAATATGTAGTGGTTTTTTATTATTTAGTCAGTCCTAGTTTGTTTTAGTATTCGCTACAGTGGCGTAGCTATCATATGTCACTTCTAAATCTCATCATATAATAATAGATTCTATTGAAGTAAATGGGGGTTTAGGGCTCTGATGATTGTTTTGCCTCAGGGTCTAGCTACCCTACTGCGCTGTTATTATGTATCATTAATACAGGGTGTTTTATTCAAAAGTATCCACAATGGATATCTCAGAAAATCGGACAAATCAATAAAATTCCGAAACACGTCAATTTTTATTTAGAGGGGGACAACTTTTGACATATTTGTCAGTGTGTCAATTTCCCCCTCCCTTCCAACAAACACTTTAAAAGAAATTTGGAAATGAGATGATCCACTTTGTGACACCTCATTTCAAAAGTGTCGGTAATTCAACTGTACTTTTTTAAAAAAGTTTTGGACTCCTTTTTTTTTCAAATTAATATGAAATAAGCAAAATATTTGAAAACCCTAAAACAAGTCAATTTTTATTTTAAAGATAACCCTTTCAAAATTTGACTGTTTCTCCCTCTCTTCTTTCTAACAAGAAACTTTTGCAAATTTTAATGGGATGACCCACCTTGTGATATCTCATTTGAAAGGTCTCTACGTTAATTAAAAATATTGTATATTATATATATATATATATATATATATATATTGTACTGTTGAGTCATTCATTCGTTGTGACGCACCTTGTGATGTTAATTAAAAATATTCTATATATAAATATTGTACTGTTGGGTCATTCAGTAGTACAATATTTTCTTTTTTTTATTCGTTATTATATTAAAAAAAATATTTGGAAACCCTAAAACATGTCAATTTTTATTTTAAAGATGACCCTTTCAAAATTTGACAGTTTGCCCTTTCCTTCTAACAAGAACCTTTTGAAAATTTTAACGGGATAACCCCACCTTGTGATACCTCATTTGAAAGGTCTCTACGTTAATTAATATATATATATATATATATATATATATATATATATATATATATATATCTAAACTATAAACTATTGTTCTGTTGAATCATTCATTCGTTATTCATTAATTAAAAAAAGTTATAAAAAGGAAAATATTGTACTGCTGAATGAGTCAACAGAACAATATTTTTCTTTTTTGAAATTTTTTTAATATAAAAATTTTTTTTTTAATGTGTAGTATAAATTTTTTTTTATTAGTACGGATAACAGTACGTTAAGGTTAACTCCTTTAAAGTAAAATTTACTACTTAATTTGGGATTTTAAAATGTTAAATTTCACTATTTAGTATTAATTAGAAAAAATAATTATAGTCTACTCATTAAAAAAAATATATAAATTAAAAAAATATATATATTGTACAATTAAATTACTTACGTAGAGAGAGACCTTTCAACTGAGCTGTCAGAAGGCGGGTCATCCCGTTAAAATTTTTAAAAGGTTCTTTTTGGAGGAGAGGGGCAAACTGTCACTGTCAACAATATGTCAAAAGATCACCTTTTTAAAATAAAAGTTGACATGTTTTACGGTTTTCAAATATTTTGCTTACTTCATATTATGTAATTAAAAGAAAAAAAGAAATTCTGATACAAGAAATTTAAAAAAATTAAAATTTGTACAGTTGAATTGCTGACATAAAGACCTTTGAAATGAGGTATCACAAAGTGGGTCATCCCATTTAAAATTTTTGAAAGGTGTTTGTTGTAGGGGGAGAAACTGTGAAAAATATGTCCC
>JARJEC010044948.1:0-10750 GCA_030264575.1 Tachinus sp. AB-2021 | reverse complement strand
AAAAAATAAACTTACATCTGGATAGCTCCTTCTTGCCGAGATTGATCTCTTCGGCTACCGTTCTACGAATTTGGTCGGCCAACAGTAGGGCGTTCATGCGATACAATACGCACGGTAAACAAACGGCTTTTCTCCACAATGAAGCCGGGAATGGATGGATGGCGCATAATTCCGGCACAAGAATCTGTTTCTGTTCCAAATTTTCACGTTTAGCACGTTTCGTTTCTTCACTGCTGGTCGGTAATGCGACACCTTTACGGTTTACATATCTGGGAGTTAAAAAGTTTAATCTTGCTGATGTATGATCCACATCTAAAATATAGCAATTAATTAAAGTGCTCAATAAAACGTTGATTTGCATAAACTAACCTAACAAATACTGCTCCTTATTTTGTATCTCGATTCCATATTTCCGTTCGTAATATTCATGGAAGGTGGCATATTCGGACCCGGGAAATGCTGAATGCGGATTTAACGCCGTGCAAATTTCAGCTACATAAAAATATTGCGGTTGATCCTGGTTTCTATACCAAGGCATCACCACTGCATCTTTATATTGGCTCCCATCAAAAACATAATCCACTCGGTTCGCATCGGGAATACTTTGTGGTAATACATCTCGCTTCTCATAGATTAGTTCCAGGAAATTCCAATCAATTTCAGTCAGTTCAAATATATCTGGTGACAATATTAGTTAATTAAAAATGTACGTTTCACACAATTTAAACAAATTTTACCTGTAATAGTGGGAACGATGAAATAGCTATTTTCAGCATGCGTGGGATCGAAGAGCATTTGATATTTTTGCAGACGCAAAACACTAGTGAAAGTATAATTGAGAAATTCCTGTATTTTGTGAATTTGCTCTTTATCGAGGACTACGTCTTCTTGGCATAACTCGAAGCTGACTTTTACTTCTCCAGAGCGGGTAAATATGGGAAACGGACATATCTAAACAAATTTTATATGTTAGGTTAAGATATAACAATATTTCAATTAATCAATCACCTGAGGAATTTCTCTGGATGTAAGTATTCCGAATCCTTGTGTCGATTCCTCTGGCGGATAAATCTTGCGTCCACGCGTATTTTGCTCCTCGGGAATCGGGCAGGTAAGAGTCATAACAACTTTATAAAAATAAGTTTTAATTGATTGCGGCAAGCAATCTTTTAAGGCGGCCGCAACACGCTTATAATAATACTGGCGACGCTTTGTGGTGCCCGGGCGTTGTTCAATATTTTCCTGGCTGAGTTCTTCGTCCTCCTTTTCCAAACTGAAATCGTTCCAATCTTCTTCAATGGCGCGGAAATTTTCCTTAGTGATCGGATTCAAAAAATTATCCAACTCATTCGATTTATGAAGCAATTGACACATATAAAACGCAGCAAAACGTTTTGCTAAAACCTCATTTTTTATAAACGGACTGGTGACGGTTAACTTAAGAGGTGAATTGATCGGAAGCCGTAGAATACATGCAACCTTTCCATCTTTATGAATGAAATTATAATTAGGAACAAGTTTAGTGAATGTATCACTGGGTAATTTGGCACAATATCGATTGACAAGTTGTATTGCAGTATTCAAAGTGACGGTTTCGTTTTGCGCCGTTACATACGGAGCGTATTTTTCGCAAATTTCATCGCAATATTTTAAAACTGACGGAGATGGATTGATATTTCCGCAGCGCCTCAATAAAACGAATTCCACTTCCATATATTCGCTATATTTTTCAGTAATTTTTTCCAAATCAGATTCGTACACCAACGTAATATAATAAGACGTTGGTGTGCGTGCTCGAGCTTTCGTGTAAATGTAACTGTGGAACGTTTTAGGAACGTCTAATCGAATCACCAAATTGCATTTTGGTAAATCGTAGCCTTGTTCCAGTATCGATGTAGCGACCATTATATTGCACTCGTGTGAGCGGAATTTTCTAAGGACTTCTTCTTGCCGGCGATGCTCAATTTCGGCTTCTCGTGATTCTGTTATCGGGTTGGCTTTTTTATCGGCTGTATATAGTACGCTTATCCACCAAAATTTTGGGTCAATTTGGTATAGATTCTGAAATATTTACTTTAAAAAAAATATTATTATTTTCAATAATACTTACGTAAAGTAGAGCATGAATAACTTTTGCAATTAAAGTATTTTCAACGAAAACTAAAGCACAAATAGAATCTTCCGTTTGCAATCTTGGCTGGTATGGTCGCCTTTGCCCTTTGTAGCTTTTCTTCCCGGTTTTAATCGGTTCGGGTGGAGGAGGAGGTGGCTGATCTTCGGGGCGTGGCTTTTCAGATTCGCTCGGTCCCATTTCGCCCAATATTTCGATAAATCTGCAAATCTATAATTATTTTGTAGAATTTTGTTTGATTTTTTATATTTCAAATACCTTTTGCGTTGAATAGTTATAAACGACATCTTTCCCGATATCGGCGTCGATAAAATCCTCGCAATGAGAACGCACGGAAACCATCGTAGTGCTAACGACGCAAAGCAACAAATAATGCCTTTCATAAGCAACTTTAACTTTCAATTTTTCAATCATAATCAGTATTTGTAAAGCTGCCTGATCCGCACACCACAACCCATATTCTTCTAATATAAATAAAAAATCATCTAGGAATTTTAGAGGCACAATTTTTGGGTCGGGCATGTTTCGCAATTCCTCGACGAATTCATCGGAGTAAATTTCAGTCGGATCGTAGCGATGATCGAGTAGGAACATACGTAAATTTTCAATCTTGATTCGGATGGTTTCTTTTAAATCGATCGATTCGGGATCACGGCACGTTAATAATAATTCCTTAGGTTTGCTACTCAGTCTGATTAATGTCGTGATTTCGCTCGATGTATCCACCGATGATTTCAGCAAGGCTTCCAAACGAACCATTTCTGCTTCCAAATAGGCCGGTTTCAAATCATCGCCCAATAAGCCTGTTACTAAACCCACAATTCTCGGCTTGTATTTGTCCGATTCATAGCGAGACATTAACTGTTTTAATAAACATTGCTTTTCCCCGAACATACCATCGTCGATGATTATAAAACTTATAAAAGACATGTCGGATGAATACGACAAGATTTCTAAACATACTTCTATCGTCAGTATAAATATAGCGTTCGACTTTTTCAGTTCCATCCATTTTGATTTTGATTGTATTTTACTACTAATTATTATCACAGGTAAATCTGAAAATAATTTTTAAATCCAATTAAATTTAATAAAACCAAAGTGTGATTTGACAAAATTATTTTTTTGATGACGTTGGCAATCTGTTTGATAAAATAAACAATGCTTATCTCTTAATGCATTTCAACCGCCATTTTTAATACTGATTCATTTGTAAAACAATAGCCCTTTGTTAAGTTAAATTTTAGGTTTAAAATATACCTTGGATAATAAATTGTAATGCACTCAATACCCATCATACATACACTCGTGTGGGTGATAATTTTGTTTCCGGAAAGGCTGCGGAATCAGTTTTAACAAACGTATAAAAATGGACAACTCCCTACCGCTCATAAGCTCCAAATGTTTGAAGAGGTTCTCAGCATTTTCATTTTTCAATACGAAAAAAGCACATTTGGATTTTAATTGGATTGATCTTTCCTGCAATAGTTTTGTAGCAATGAACGTTATTTCCGAACTCTTATTGAAAAAAATATTAATATTTTTTTTCAGAATTCTTTTTAGCAAACGCACTAAATAGTTATTTGGAGTAAACGTTGTCGTTTTAAACTCCATTTTTGCAATACACAGTTAATTTTCTGCACACGTTTTCACTGTTAAACAATTCAGCAAGAACTGATTCATACTGGCTTGGATTGTTTATACTTAATGCAAGCATACCAATTCCCCTTGATTGTTTATATTAAATGCTAGCATACCAACAGACTTTTTAGTTTCGTTCAAGGTTTTTTTTTAATGCATACTTGGTTGCATACAACAAATATTCCGAATCAAATAATTTTAATATATTTTTTATTAGGACGTCAACAATAATTAATAAATAATTAGACTGAGCAGTTATACGCCTTTTCTAGTAGAAAAAATAAATATAAAATAAAGGCTGTAAAAAATTTATTTAAAATTTATATTTCCGTCTAATAAAACTATAACCATAAACCTAACAAAATGAAATATTTCCAATGTAACACTAGCCGATTATTTAATTTAACAAAAAATTTAGTTTTATTTATTGAACCATTAATGATATTAAACAATAAATGCGGAGAAATTTGAAAGTTTTCCCGAAGCCTGCCTACGGTTGGCAAGCATATATTTATATAAATTAGTACTCGTATAATATTAAAAGATGCGTCAAAAGGTTTTAATCAACGTAAATCCATAAATTTTTAAGAAATGTCATTTCTAACCTATAAAATTATTTTTTTGCAAAATGTGCAGGTTGTTTCATCGAAGATATTGCATCTAAACTTTATTAAATTAGCTGATCAATTTTTATTCTTACCGGTAAGTAAAGTTAAATGGCTGGCTAACACTTTGGTGTTTTGAGGTTCCAAAATATAAAATGCGCGTTTTTCAATTGGGGTCCTCAATTGCCATGCCTGCTCTTGTAGCAGCTTTATAGCAATAAATGCCTTGGCTCCACTTGTATTGGAACAAATGATGGTATTGAATTCTTTAATTCTACCAAGTAACTCCACTTGGTATTCATGTGGAGTAAAGGTATGCGTGTAAACGTCATTATTATAACTTGTTGCCATTTCATTGATTATTTATTTAATAGAATATTTCATGACTAGTATATTTTGTACGCAACGTTTTTTACATGGCGTGAGGCCGACTGGCACCCACAGAGCTGCAGCAAGCAGAGCACTGAAATGCGCGAGCAATGAGTATGTTAGAGCAGCATGAGCATAAGTGCGCACGCAACGCAAAGCTTTAGACACCCGGACCACGAGCTTTTTGCGAGTCTCGATCAATGTTGCCAACGTTATAGGTTGCAAAAGGAATTAAAAAAATATCCGCGCATATGACGTAACAACATTCCGATATTCACTCTAAAGAGCAACTGATTTAAATTGCTTTAAATTCTATCAAATGTGAAAGTAATTATTCAAAATCATTGCAATAACCATTCAAAAAAGTTGGCACATCTGAAATTTGTAGTGGCAGCCATGTGAATGCAATCAGTGGCGTAGTAATTCCGAAAATGAAAAATTAATTTTTAGGTTTTAAAGTATATATTAGTAAACGTATATAAAAACAATTATTTGTTGTAAAATGGGAGGTTTTGCTCATTCCAAAGAGTCTTAATTATGCGTAAAGAAGAAAATGATTAAAATGTTTGCTCATTGGTGTATATTGGGTTGCATACTTTGCCATATGTATATACAAGACTGGATTGTAAAACGATGCAGTTTTGAAGCTCAAAATGCAATTTACACACAAGAAAATTCAATTGAAAAGACAGGAATGGTCAGCAGACATAATTATTAAATAATAGTCTGTAGAATGACTTTAACTGTTTTATGGTTACCAGTTTAAAAACTCTACGTGCTACTTAAACGGACGAAGACGGTATTCCAAAGGCCAGAACAGTTAACAAAACATTTAAAAATAATTTGTGGGTAGTAGTCTACAAATACTATAACTGTCTTGCAGTTGCTGACCAAAAATGATAGTTTTGATGCTCAAAATTCAACTTTCTAATGGGTAATAAAACAATTTGTGGTTAATAATCTGCAGAAAGACTTTGATAATTTTGCTTTTTGTTATTGGATACCAAAAATAGCAATTTCAAAGCTCAAAATGCATTCCAAAGACAGGAAAACTCATTACAAAGCACAGAATGCGTATCAAAACATCTAAAACCAATTTGTGGCTAGTAATCTGCAAAAAAACTTTGATAATTTTGCCGTTGGTTAATAAAATTAGCAGTTTCAAAGCTCAAAGTGCATTTGAAAGACAAGAAAACCTTTTACAAAGCACAGCGACGGGTATTAAAACATCTAAAACCAATTTGTGGATAATAGCCTGCAGAAAAACTTTGATAATTTTGTTGTTGGTAAAAAAATAGCATTTTCAAAGCTCAAAATGCATGTGAAAGACAGGAAAATCATTTCCAAAGCACAGGGATGGGTGTTAAAACATCTAAAAACAATTTGTGGCTAGTAGTTCTCAGAAAGACTTTGATAATGTTGTTGTTGGTTACCAAAATAGCAGTTTTAACGCTCAAAATGCATTTGGAAGACAGGAAATCCATTTCCAAAGCACAGGGACGGGTATTAAAATATCTAAAAAAATGGTAGGTAGTAGTCCTCAGAAAGATTTTGATAATGTTGCTGTTGGTTACCAAAAATAGCAATTTTAAAGAAAGACAAGAAAACTCTTTCCAAAACACAGGGATGGGTATTAAAACATCTAAAAACAATTTGTGGCTAGTAGTTCTCAGAAAGGTTTTGATAATTTTTCTGATTGTTACCAAAAATATCAGTTTTGAAGCTCAAAATGCTTTTGAAAGACAGAAAAATTCTATCCTAAACACAGAATAGGTATCAAAACATCTAAAACCAATTTGTGGCTAGAAATCTGCAAAAAGACCTTGATAATTTTGCTGTTGGTTACCAAAAATAGCAGTTCTAACGCTCAAAATGCATTTCAAAGACAAGAAAACTTATTCCAAAGCAACAGAATGCGTATCAAAACATCTAAAACCGATTTGTAGCTAGAAATCTGCAAAAAACTTTGATAATTTTGCTGTTGGTTAATAAAAATAACAATTTTAAAGCTGAAAATGCATTTCAAAGACAGCAAAACTTTTTCCAAACCACAGAATGAGTATCAATACATTTAAAACCAATGTGTGGCTAGTAATTGGCAAAAAGACTTTGATAATTTTGCTGTTGGTTACCAAAAATAGCAGTTGAAAGCTCAAAATGCATTTGAAAGACAAGAAATTTTTTTCCAAAGCACAGGAATAAGTATTAAAACATCTAAAACCAATTTGTGGCTAGTAGTCTGCAGAAAGACTTTGATAATTTTGCTGTGTTGGTTACCAAAAATAGCAATGTCAAAGCTCAAAATGGATTTGATAGACAGAAAAACCATTTCCAAAGCACAGGGATGCGCTTTAAAACATCTAAAAGCAATTTGTGGCTCGTAGTCCTCAAAAAGACTTTCATAATGTTGCTGTTGGTTACCAAAAATAGCAGTTTCAAAGATAGACAGGAAAATCCTTTCCAAAGCACATGGATGGGTAGTAAAACATCTAAAACCAATTTGTGGCTAGTAGTCTGCAGAAAGACTTTAATAATTTTGTAGTTGATTACTAAAAAAAGCAGTTTTAAAGCTGAAAATGTATTTTACAAACAGGAAAACTCTTTTCAAAGCACAGAATGGGTATCAATATATCTAAAACCAATTTGTTGGTAGAAATCTGCAAAAAGACTTTGATAATTTCGCCGTTGGTTACCAAAATAGCAGTTCCAAAGCTCAAAACGCATTTCAAAGACGGGAAAAATTATTCCAAAGCATAGAATGCGTATCAAAGCATCTAAAACCGATTTGTAGCTGGTAACAAATAAAAAAACTTTGATAATTTTGCTGCTGGTAAATAAAAATAACGATTTTAAAGCTCAAAATGCATTTCAAAGACAAAGCACAGAATGGGTATCAATACATTTAAAACCAATTTATGGCTAGTAATTTGCAAAAACACTTTTTCTGTTGGTTACCAAAAATAGCAGTTTTGAAGCTGAAAATGTGTTTTAAAGACAGGAAAACTCTTTCCAAGGCACAGAATAGGTATCAAAAATTTTAAAACTAATTTGAAGCTAGAAATCTGCAAAAAGACTAATAATTTTGCTGTTGGTTTCCAAAAATTGCAGTTTTGTCGCGCAAAATGCATTTTAATGATAGGAAAATTTAATTTTGAAGCTAAGAATGGTTATAAAAATATGTAAAGGTAGTTTTTAAATGCTGAAACAATCTTTTTTTAAATTGTTTACTTAGATTTGCCAGAAACCTAAACTAATTTCAATTGAAGAAATAAAGATTAAAGATTAAAGATGGTTTAGTAATTTTTGATCAGAACCATCAATTTCCAGCAGTTTTAACTAATAAAAATAGAAGAATTCCAAGCTTCTATTAGCAAAAGGATTTTCAGACTTCAGATTTTTTGCTATAAATTGCAATTGCTCGTCGTAGAATGATCATGTAAAAGTTTTATTTTTATTTTGTTTGATTATATTTCTCGTTTACTTTTTACTTATATTTTGTTTAATTGCTTTGTTTTTAATTGTCTTTCTTTTTGTTTATTTTACTGTGTTACTTCTTATCTGAATCAATTAAGTGTTTAAGACACAAATCATTTAAATTTTGTCTGATCGTTCCTTTTCTCTATATCACGTTTGCTGACGCAAGTTTTGCAGCTCAATTTATAATTGTAACTAACGTTTTAATCAATAGTGTCAATTAATTAGTCATTCAATAAGGTTCTGTTTAGCAAAATCAAATAGAAATGAATTATGTTGACGATTGAATGAGACCCTAAATCAATAAACAACAGCAGCTTAAAACAATACCGTACAAGTACAATTGTTCTAAAGCAATAAAAACATTTGTGTTTCATTAATCCGTTAACTTTAAGTGTGGATGGTTATGACATAGATTAACCAGTGGTTATGGTTTGCGGTACAAACTGTCCCATAATATTATTCCACTTTCTAATTGCAGGCCATTTTTAAATTTACATTGGTGATATGTTGGTTGCCTATGTTAGCTTCATAAATAAATAAGATATTAAAGAAACTATTGCTCAACGTTTAACATTAGAATGTCACGAAGTATTTATATTTGCATCGATTAGAATGTTGCAATATGAAAATAATTACACCCTATGTACTACGAAGCGCACTTTCTAATAAATTATATGAAAAAAACAAGGATCTTATGTTGTTAAATAATAGCGCTGTTTCAATGCTCGACGGACAAACACATTTCTTTTATAAACCGGTAACAATAATAATGATGCATTCAAATTTTTGAATTCCAAACATTCCCGAGGCATTTTCACCTTCGCATAATGCCGTGGCCGATGACACACTCCATACAATATATTGCAGATCTCACCTCGCGTTTTATTTACTTAAAAATACTGGCATCATCTAACCGGTTCTATTGGAAATGTAATCAAAAAATAAAAATTAATTTCATAACGGTGGGATCATTTTTAATTACTTAATCAAGGAAATTGGGTACTTAAATCATCGTTTTATGTCCTAAACATGTTGCAGTTATTTCGAGATTTATAAAGTGTGAAAAATAACAGTTTCTTTATTTCAAATTTCTCCACAAACTTTCTGTTTAAATTATATCTCTTTATTTCTATTTGCTTTTTAGTAATAAGTATAATATTTGCATTTGTAGTTTATTTATTTACTGATTGCTTATATTGATAAGCCAATTAATATAAAAAGCGTTTGCTTATGGTAGTCAATAGTCGTATTTTTAATGGAAATTATTTGCGTTTAAAACTATTTTTAATACAAATTGTTTATGAAAATTGATAGAATCGTGCGTGATAATTCACAATACAAGTTTTGAAGTAAAACTATGTACTAAGTTTTTATAACAATTTATTTAGTCGGACGCCAGTCGAAACTGCGCTCACGGTTCGATTAAATATATTGTAATAAATAATCTAATCATGAGGCGTTATAGAAGCCTGATAATTGCTGAATAAATTGTGTTAAAAACGTATTAGTTTTATTTCTAATCTTGCCAATTTTTAATATTTGTTAGTTTTTTGAGCACGTATTATCTAATTTTTTTGCACCCACCTGATGAAAAAAGCAAAGAGATTACTAATGTCATAAAAGATGAGCTATTTTTATTACCGGTTAATGTTCCTAAGTCGGTAGACAGGTGGTTCTTTGTTGTTGCCGGAGTTTTATTATGAGGGGAAAAATAACCAGGAAGGCACTGCAATTATAACGCATAATTGATCAGGATGCATTTTGGTTTAGGGTGGGTCATTAATATGGTCGTTTTTTGTCTGTTCATGTTGAAAATGCAGATAACGCTTTCAAACAGATACTTTTACGTTTATTTTTCGTTTAATTCTTTCTTTATTTTGCGTTTGTTTATTTACCTTGTCTAGTTGCTATCAGTTTTTGAATATTTTTTTGTTAAATTGTTTGTTTTGATCAGATTTTATTTTTTGCTAATTTTGTTTATATTTTGATAATTTGTCATCAATTTTAATATTATTTTGATTATTTTATGTATTTTTTATTTGGTTTGATATTCAATTGTGTCTGATTATATTTCATTCATTATGTTTTTTTTTTGTTTGTTCATTTTTTGTTTATTTCGTTATTTTAAATGTTTTTTTAATAATTTTGATTATTTTGTCATCAATTTTAACATTATTTTGATTATTTTGTGTATTTTTTTATACGATTTTATTTTCAATTGTGTTTGATTATATTTCATTCATTATGTTTTTTTGTTTGTTTATTTTGTTATTTTTAATGTTGTTTTAATAATTTTGTTTATTTTTTGATTATTTCGTTATTTTTAATGTTGTTTTAATAATTTTGTTTATTTTTTGATTGTTTCGTCATCAATTTTAATATTATTTTGATTTCTTTGGGTAATTTTTTATTTGATTTGATATTCAATTGTACCTGATTATGTTTCATTCATTATGCTTTTTTTGTTTGTTTATTTTTTGTTTATTTTGTTATTTTTAATGTTGTTTTAATAATTTTGTTTATTTTT
>JARJEC010044928.1:0-12688 GCA_030264575.1 Tachinus sp. AB-2021 | reverse complement strand
TTAATGAAAGAGATGCTCAGAATTAAAGTTGATGTGGATACATTCAATTTCTTATGGGCTTCTGGATGCTTCTTACGACTAAAATTCTTGTCGACCTTAACACTGTCCAAACAAAAGCTACCAGTATGCATACCTAACCGAAAGAAAAAGAAAATTTATTAACTGCGCTCTTAACGGCCATAACTGATTGCCTTGAGAACTGTGAAAACTATATATGGATAAAAAGTCTAAATAAATCTCCAATATAACGTATTCTCTTTTAAGGATTTTACTTTAAGAAATTGGAAAATAGATTGCATTCATTCACCAACCAAGTTTGTACCCCAACAAATGATTAAATTACATTCATTGATGGAATTACCATTTAACTACCTCGCCATAAGGAAGTGTTTGAATTATTCAAATTTAACAACCGCGAAATTTTACATCTATCATTTACAACTGTTTTTATTCACTTTTTCTTTCTTGTTTGCTTCCTTCCATTGACAATAAGATACAAAAAAATATTATCCTTGTGCGCATGCAAGCATTCAATATTCGCCGGTTGCGAAAAGCCAACTTAACGGCCAGCTGGATTCCGTAATCTATTCGAAAGTAAACGTGACATAAATGTCAATCTGAAGGTGTGGGAGATAGAGTTTCTGAGTTCGATGTTTTAAAGCGCCGTATAATGTGCGAGACGGTGCAGCAAACAATTTTATAATGCGGTGGGTGTGAGGAGTTGCCGTTTTTGGTCACATCTTCTGCCCACACCGGTCGCAAAAATAATTTTATGCGAAACGCCGGTTTTAGATAGCGCTAACAGGAAACTAAATTGGGGATTCCCACGCGATAATATTCTTTATTAGATGGAAATAGAAATCGATTAGTCACATATCAACTTTTTAGTGAGCTACAGGTCTGTCTATATTAATATTTTCTATAATTACATGCCTACATTCAACTATAATAGTGTAATTATTTTAAACAATAATAATTAACAGTTCTAAGCAGCTTTGTTTCATTGCTTAAAATATTATTACAACCGTTAATCTGGGACAACTTTGCGCTTTTGCAAAATTAACAATTTCCAAGTAGCGCTTTACATATGCATTTTACTATTTAAACAGTATTGTTTTCACTATATACTTAAAATTATTACCTTCATAAAATAAATAATTTTTGAAGCATATTTTATATTTGATCTATATGTCTTCTTGATATATTTTGTACAAATCCTAGAATAGTGATTATTGTTGGAAAAACGAGAATTAATTTTTATAATTCAATTGAAAATAAACTATAACACAGATGTGCAGACTTTTTGCGGCAAGAGCCACAGTTACCTATCTGTAAACCTTGGGACTCGCATTAAAAATTGTAGGTAGAAAAATAAATTTTGAATTCCGATCATCATAATGTATTTATTTTAATTGTATTCATATATTTATTAAATAACGTATTTACTCTTTGCTTATCATAAAATCCTATGGCTGCAGTGTGTGATTCGGGAAATTTAAAATATAACAAATAGTTTTCATTTATTACCTGATCCACAATAAACTTCTTGAAGAGTCGCATACGGAGCCATCATTTTGCCACCTTTCTACTATAATATTTTATTAATAAAAAAAAGAATACAAAAAAACACCAAATTGATTCATATTGCAAACAATTGGGTTACATCATTCTCTTGACTAAATTGGAGAATAATAGTTGCAATATTGCAGACGTAGCAAACAATATTTTTTATATAAAAATTCAAAAAGTTACTATATTACAACCAATCATAGCAAAGTATGTATGCATTTTAAATAATAATTCTAAATTATTTTTTCAGTTCAACTGAGGGAATAAAAAAACTGTTAACAATACTCAAATCACGTTCCAATTTAACATTCATGACCGTCCATTTGCGTGCTAAATTTAAGTAAAAAAAAGTCGACAATTTGTAAATAAAGTTTTCTTTATTAAATGTATTTTAAAACTTTTACAAATAAGGCCATTTGCAAAATTACGTGATATAGGCATATGTAGATTGTAGATATGCTTCATAAGTGCTGCAGAGTGAATTCAAATAATGCAACCAATGGGTTTAATTAATCATTTTTATTTTATATAATAAATTTCAGAAAGTTGGTAGAATTTACAATATATAGAAGTTGTTTATCATGTAATTTCAATCAAAAATTTAAGCGATTTATAGCGAATGACCTAGAACCAAAAATCTCGCTATTTATATCATAATCTGACATTATATTAATTTTTTTTAGTTCAAAATATACTGCTTTAAAGAAGCTCTTAGCCTCGCTAATCCCCCTTTGACATTTACACTTTGCATCTGTTACGTTTCTTACAACGATGCTGACTCCAAAGACAAAATGCCTCGAATATATAATATAAGTTTTAAACTGCTGTCGATAACAACTACGATGTTCAATGTAAATTTTGTATGTACCAACTATAAACTTTATAACTTGTTTCTATCTTGCGATAAAAAACTATGTTGAAGAAGTTGAGGTAAAGCTTTGAATTTTATTTATCACACTTATGCCATATGTGTATGTTGATTTGCATTGATTTGTGTTTCATACAAATATAATATTTATTAGAAAAAAAAGTTAGATCTCCGCGTATTCTTGTGCACTGGTAACCGTTTTGGGCATGTTAAAAATCAGATGGTTGATTGCAGGGATGAGTAAACTTTTTAAGTAACTCCCAATTTAAATTTATTATGTAGTCCACATAATAAATGGGGGTGGGCTACAGAAAAAAAGTTACAATTTTTTTGTTGATGACCTTTTTGTCCGAATAAATGGAACAGCTCCATATATATTGTTGATGACATTTTTTTAATTGTTCCGACTATTTGTTGCTCGCGAGCCACACAAAATGTCTTTTCTCACCTTTAATGTTTGATATTTGGTAGCCCGACTACTCTATTATATATACTTGATAACTTTGTTGCATCATCTATAAGTTTTATTTAACATTGCTCTTATCAACATACGAAAATAATAATGATTTACTTCATATGATCATTTTGCTCGATTCTTCAAATTTTATCTATTTCTATACTGCCAATTCGGTATAATATTTGGAGATTAATTACATCCAACAAACCAAAAACATATTATATAGGACGTCCAGGTCCTTAATAGCTTTATAACTGGAAGTGACCATAGAATGGTAAGAACTAAGGTGAATCTGAGGGTGGAGAGAAGACAACTATTTAGGAAAAAGGGAAATCGATTTGACAGTAGCACTCTGTTAGAGAGAACACAGGAATATACAGAAAAATTACATAGGCAGATCCAGAGCTATGCAAATGATTGTGAAGCAAGTATCGACGATACTAACAGCTAGAAAAAACAGCAAACAAAAATAAACCCAGAAAAATCAACAAGCTATCAGAACAAACGAAGAAGATACTGGAAAGACGAAGAACCATTCTCAAAAAACAAAAGGAAAACACCATAGAATTCGCAGAATTAAACAAAACAGCGAGAAAATGGCAAAATCGTAACTTCTCGGCTGGACGTTACGTCAGGATGCGGTTGGCCGTCTGAACAAAATCTTACCTTTAGAAGACTCTGCGCCATCATTTACGACTGTGTATAAGAGGATGACAAAATTTAAACATAGTCGTAAAAGCCTAGGAAATGATCAGCGTAGTGGAAAAGGAAAAACTGCTACAACGCTTGAAATCGTCGAAAAGTTCAAGTTATGGTTTTGCAGGATCATCGATTAAAATTCTCTAAAATTTCAAAAGAATATAAGAATCTTAAATGAAAAAATATTTCATAACTCACTTGTGGAATTACGATTAAAACAAATTCTATCAATTTTCACGACTAAAAGTTTACCTGGGGAAAAACGATTTTCCACGGAAGAAACTAAAAGCAACTTTCGTCGTCTATTTTAGAAGACTTCAAAACATAATGGCTTTGGAATATCTTTGGGTGAAATGAATTATACTGAACGGAGAAGTAAAAACAACTTTGGACGTCTATTTTAGAAGACGTCAAAGACATAATGACGTTGGAACATCTTTTGATGAAGTGAATTATACTGAACGGAGAAGTATAAGCAACTTTCGACGTCTATTTTAGAAGACTTCAAAGACATAATGGCTTTGGAATATCTTTGGATGAAGTGAATTATACTGAACGGAGAAGTAAAAACAACTTTGGACGTCTATTTTAGGAGACTTCAAAGATATAATGGCTTTGGAACATCTTTGGATGAAGTGAATTATACTGAACGTAGAAGTAAAAGCAACTTTCGACGTTTATAGATTTCAAAAATGTTGGTCTTTGAACTGAACGGAGATAACGTTGAAAAATTAAACATATTTTCTCATTTTCCTTTTCACTTTTCAAAGCACCCTCGTAAATTTCCAATTGTAAAGATTCTACAGAAGCCTGAAAAAATCCACATAATTGCAAAGACTTTAAAAAATTCCACACAATTTAAAGAAATTCTACAAAAATTCCATTAATTCACATAATTAAAAAATACAAAAATGTCAAAATTCCAACAATTACATAAAAATTTGAAATAATCAAAAAATTATGCTGAAATACAAAAAAAAATCCACAAAAATTCCAACAAATTGCGTAAAAATTCCGCACAATTGAAATAAATTTCTTATTTCAATTCCAAAAAATTACAGGCTATAGAGAAAAATTCACGAAGTCTCACACTCACAATTACAAAAAAATCACGTAATTCCAAGAAAATCAACATTATCTATTTCAATAATAGTTCCTAAAAATCCAAATTTTACTCAATTCTAGAAAATTTCAATAAGCTCCACACAATTCATAAAAACTCCACAGAAATTCCACAACATAATAACAAACAAAAATTCAAAAAATTAAATTCTAACAAATTCACTACAATAATTTACCCCAAAATCTAAAAAGTGTATTCTAAACCATTTTTAGTGAGTGAGTGAGTGAGTGAGTGAGTGAGTGAGTGAGTAATAGCTATAATGTGGTGAACTCTCCTTGCAACCGCCAACCATTTTTTTAGATAAATCTAAATTTTCATCAATCTCAATCACAATTGAGCCTTATAAAATCATAAAAATATATGAAATGTTGCTGCAGTAAAATAAAATGATGTGTATTTGTTAAATTAAACTAAAAAGATAAAACCAAAACTTTAATAAAGTACGGTCGGTGTTATCTAGTATCCATGCATTATTCTACTAGAAGAAGTAAAAAACAACAGAGAAAGAAAAATGTTCGCAGATAAAGCACACTTTCCCGAGCTTATATTTCTCCTTACGTTATCTCATAAATGTTTTATCGCTCGGTTTCTATTTTCCCAGACTTCTTTAGACGAGACATAATTTTTACTTGATTTTCAACAAAAATATAAAAAATCTTATAATTTATGCAAATGCCCGCACAAATCCGCTTCCTTTTTCCGTCTTCTCACGAGACGGATCTCATCTCCTCCTCTCAATTAGCCTTTTAAATTTCGTGGAATTTTAAGGATTTAATTAGCTGCGATCTATCTGATCCATTAAGTAAGCGTCTCTCTAGGAAAAATAAATGAATTAAATTGGCCGTGATTTATGGCGATGGCAGTTTCACTGTTTCACTAAACTTGCACATAAATCTGAAAAGTTTTTCGGGGGCAGAGGGATTTGAATAAAACAGTCGAGGTCGCAGTCTTGACATTGGTATGCGATGGCGAGTCGGAGATTGTTGAGTAATATATTCTTCACTTCCTTTAACTTTCTGTTGTTTTTTCTTGTATCAATGGAATTGACATCGTTTTAAACTTACTGATTTATTGCCAAAGTGTAATCGCTGGGGTATTTTTTTGCACCATTCTATTAATCCGAGTACAAACTGATTATTTAATATCAAATACTTTGTATTCGATAGGTGATAACTGATACGCAACATTTTAATCAATTGCAAGCATAAATTTAAAAAAAGTTTTATACAAGCTATATGAAAATGTCGATAAATGTCTTTCACACATGTCGATAAAAGTTGTCAATAAAGGTTTGCAAAATGTCAATAAATATTGAGAAAGAGATATCAACACAAAAAAATGTGTGCTTCGGGAATCTTCTTATCAATTTTTTTTTTCATTCTACTACTTATTAGAACCTACTTTGCACGATTACTTTGGTAGAAGGCTCAAAAAAATATATACATTTTTGGACTTTTAAAGTCATTTTTTAGATTCAACTAATATTTTTATGTATGTGCTATATATAAAAACCGCAATTTTCACGGACAAAAGTTTTCCAAAAAACGATATCCATCGGAAATTTTCCGTAAAATCTGAAAATGCTGCCGCTTTTTACTACAGTGAAATCTCTAGCTGCAAACACATATAATAAGCGGACAACTCCTATAACCGGACGGTTTAGAATGTACCGGCATACGTTTATGTATTTATCTGACTTTCTTTTAAGCGGACGCCTCCAGCAAAGGAACAAAATGAATTGTACCGTCAGTGTTCGCTTAACAGAAATTTCACTGTAATTTTCTTTGTATTAGTCGGAAAATCGGAAAACCGGTTATGCATGTAATATCTAAAAAGCAGCTCATTTTAAAATAATACTTCCTATGTAGCCAACTTGACGAATTTTCATCTAAACTAAAGTAAAAAATAAAATTTTGTTTGTGTATGAGTTTTAAGGACACAGCATTTTCAGACTTTACGGAAAATTTCCGATCGATTGCGCTTTTAAAATTTTTTTTGCGCGTGAAAATTGCACTTTTTATGCGCTATATTAGATTTTTCAAAGTTGAATTTTAAAAATTACGTATAAAAGTAAAACAATATTCTTTGGGTCTTCTAATAAAATAACCTTGCAAAATAACTTCTAATAAGTCGTAGAATGAAAAAAAAAATTGAAAACGAGATTCCCGAACCTACCTGTTTAAAATGGAATTGCCCGTTTTGGTAAACGCAATTCCAAAATATCCGACACGTATATTTTGGAATGTCGTTTGAGAAACAAAATTTTTTGATGCGCGATGGATATTTTAGAATTGTGTTATAGTTTTAATGTGAAACTTCATTGGGGTTAGTAGATAGGTAGGTCGCTGAGTCGGTGGGTCGATAGGTTACTAAGTCGGTGGGTCCGTGGTTCGATGAGTATAAAACTCTACAGGGTTTGTTAACATTGCACAAAATATTTTAGAATTGTATATTGTCCAGTCAAATAAGCCAAAATTCATAGATTTCTTCTAGCGCTGCGATTTTCTTCATAACCGTGCAAGTTTGTGTGTCAGAAAACATGTCACAAACGCGGGGGTTCTCAAGTTGGTGCAACAATGGCAACATGAAAACATATCTATTTCTTGACAATTATTAGGCAAAATCTAGAAATATTTCGAAAAATGCAAATATTGTAAATAATAATTATTTAGAATTTCAATTTTTAAATGGAGCTTAAGTTGAAATTAAAATATTATAATTATTAAATAAATACTACGCCATTACTCATAATACATAAATAAATATTTCAAAAATTCACCTCGGGTGGGGATCCAACCTTTGGCTTTCATGTTCACTGTTCTACCAATTGAGCTACGGAGGTATATCAATTGGCATTGATTTTATGTTCTACAGCCACTTCAAAATCAATTTTCTAAAACATATGCTTACACATATACAGTTGTGTGTATATCTAGTCTATACTAGCACAATACACACGGAATTTTTTGGCGGCGACCGATATCACACGAACATTGTAAATAATAATTATTTACAATTTAAATTTTTCAATGAAGCCTAAGTTAAAATTAGAATAGTATAATTATCAACTGACTGGTTTGCACGTGCTTTTATTAGTCCGCGTCTTTGGTGGCCAAGTCTTAGTTAAATGTACTTCTAGCCGGTCGGCGACAGCATATATCTTATTCTAATCAGTACCTCGATTATTTGTATCGCTAAATCCCATTTGTTGAATTCAAAAGCCGATATAAAAAATGTTGAAGTTTTGTCCAATAAATTTCGCAGTATCATACATTAATACGTTTGTACAGTGGCGGATTATCTATTAAGGCAAAGAGGCACGTGCCTAAGAGCACCAAGCCTTAAAGAGCCCCCAATATATTTTTTGCCTAGACCCCACTGGCCTTAATTTGTATCATACTCATTATCGAGCATAAATATTGTACCGTTTCTGAAAGAAACTTTTATACAGTGGCGGCTTACCCATTATTGCAAAAAGATACGTGTCTGTGAAAAATGTTTGTGTGGGGGGGGGGATCAAAGCCTGGGGCTTCAGAGGCTTTGAGGGACCCCACACAAAAAAATTTCAATGATTTTTCATAGAATTTGCCTCCCCCCCAGTTCTTAATCTGCGACTGCTAATCATTGCAACTTGCAATGAAAACCAAGTTTTACTCGAAAACTTTGTACTGGACCGTACTAAACCCTACGTAGTCTTAAATCTATATTAAATGGTGCGTCTTTTGGTACCAATTTCATACCCCTATTGTTATTTTTCATACCCCTACCAATGGAACTAGCACTGAAAACCATGTTTGTAGAAAGTATTATATCTGTATTAAAATGTGCGTCTTTTTGGTACCAGTTTCATGCCCCTATCGTTGTTTTTAAAGCCCTACCAATGCAACTTGCAATAAAATCCATGTTTGTAGAAAGTTTAATGCGTTTTACTAGAAAACTATGTACTGGACCCTATTAAACGAATAGATAGGCGTGAATCTATATTAAATTGTGCGTCTTTTGGTACCAGTTTCATACCCCTATCGTTGTTTTTAAACCTCTACCAATGCGACTTGCAATGAAATCCATGTTTGTAGAAAGTTTTATGCGTTTTACTAGAAAACTATGTACTAGACCATAGTAAACCTATAGGTAGGCGGGAATCTATATTAAATTGTGCGTCTTTTAGTACCAGTTTCATACCCCTATCGTTGTTTTTAAACCCCTACCAATGCGACTTGCAATGAAAACCATGTTTGTAGAAAGTTTTATGCGTTTTATTAGAAAACTTTCTACTGGACCCTAATAAACCAATAAGTAGGCGTGAATTTATATTAAATTGTGCGTCTTTTTGGTACCAGCTTCATACCCCTATCGTCGTTTATAAACCCCTAACAATGCGACTTGCAATAAAAACCATATTTGTAAAAAGTTTTATGGGTTTTACTAGAAAACTATGTACTGGACCATACTAAACGAATAGGTAGGTGCAAATCTATATTAAATTGTACGTCTTTTGGTACCAGTTTCATACCCCTATCGTTGTTTTTAAACCCCTACTAATGCGACTTGCAATAAAAACCATGTTTGTAGAAAGTTTTGTTTTACCAGAAAACTTTGTACTGGACCCTACTAAATCAAAAAGTAGGCGTGAATCTATATTAAATTATGCGTCTTTTTGGTACCAGTTTCATACCCCTATTGTTATTTTTCATACCCCTACCAATGGAACTAGCACTGTAAACCATGTTTGTAGAAAGTATTATATCTGTATTAAAATGTGCGTCTTATTGGTGCCAGTTTCATGCCCCTATCGTTGTTTTCAAACCTCTACCAATGCAACTTGCAATAAAATCCATGTTTGTAGAAAGTTTTATGCGTTTTACTAGAAAACTATGTACTGGACCTTACTAAACAAATACGTAGGCGTGAATCTATATTAAATTATACGTCTTTTTGATACGAGTTTCATACCCATATCGTTGTTTTTAAACCCCTACCAATGGGCTTACCATGAAGACCATGTTTGTAGAAAGTTTTATGCGTTTTACCAGAAAACTTTGTACCGGACCCTACTAAACGTGTAGGTAGATGCGAATCTATATTAAATTGTGCGTCTTTTGGTACCAGTTTCATACCCCTATCGTTGTTTTTAAACCCCTACCAATGCGACCTGCAATAAAAACCATGTTTGTAGAAAGTTTTATGCGTTTTACTAGAAAACTATGTACTGGACCCTACTAAACGAATAGGTAGGCGCAAATCTATATTAAATTGTGCGTCATTTGGTACCAATTTCATACCCCTAATTCTTGTTTTAAACCCCTACCAATGCGACTTACAATGAAAACCATGTTTGTAGAAAGTTTTATGCGTTTTACTAGAAAACTGTGTACTGGACCCCACTAAACGAATAGGTAGGCGTGAATCTATATTAAATTGTGCGTCTTATGGTACCAGTTTCATACCCCTATCGTTATTTTTTAAACCAAAATCAACGGTGGCGGATTATCCGTTAAGGTAATAAGCCCAAAGCTTTGAGGGCTCCCCAAGCTAAGACTTTTTCATATAGTAGCTTCATGTTTTAAATTGAGAAGCCACAAATATAATTTACATAGGGGCCCCTACTGTATCCGCCACTGCTTTTGTACATTGTTGAAAGTTAGCGTTTTATTGGTTATGGGTTACTCAAACCATAATAAGTTTATAGTAGTTTATAACATAAATAAATAATAAAAACTGCACAATCTATCCAAGTTCTTTAGATTATTTACATAATAATATGACAACAAATTCACTTTTTGTGTATTTCTTATCGTGCCGACAACATTTCAGTAGCACAGATACGCATAAAAACTAAAGAAGGAATTTAAACATATCGGTACATACTTGCAATTTTATGTGTTTACATATTTTTATATGTTTACAGGTGATTTTGCACTTTTAAATAAATACGCATGAATTGTAATTCGTCAATGGGGTTCTATTATAAAATATTATTATATTAACATTTATTTATGTCTAACAATTCGGGCGGAATACTCAAAGTTAGTGAAATAATAGTTCGTTTTTAATGGACTTTTGAAAACCTAATAAAATTTATGTTTAAGTCAATTTTGTCGCAATTAAAGCGAAGAGAATCCGATAGATGTAAGATCTGAAAATTGATATTTGTCTATAATTAGAGTCGTTATGTGAGACTAGGTTCTAATTAGATTTGTTAAATAAGATACGGAACACACAGCTACCTAATTGGAGAAGTGAGGAAATGGCATGGAATTTAATGATATCAATTTGAAAATCTTTCAAAGGTATTTTAATTTGTTTGTATTGTTGTGTCGCTTTTTTGTCATAACATTTTAATGATGGCAATTTGTTACGTGAATGCACAAGAAATACAGCGCGACACTGTAATAATAATCGCCCCATTCTTTTGTTTGTTTTCATTTCGCAGGAAGTGCGATTTAAAAACGTGCGTGTGTGTTTTAAATGCGTATAAATACGGGGGGGTTGCGTTTGTGACTCACCTATGAATATGAAGAAGGCACAAAGTACACAGGCCGCACAGAAAGTCCTCATCTTCGTTTCGGGCCGATTAATTAGAACATGCTCGCAACTGGAATCTCTTTCTCGTTGTTATTTATTTTGTAGTGTAGGTTGGGTCAATTCATGTCAGAAGTTCAATATACCGGTGTGTTGTGCGAGATGAAAACACGGCCAGCATCGGTGGCGGGCAACAGGCTACGCAATTTTCACACACCGAGCACTCGTTCTTGAAGCACTGATTTTCTATCATTGATGGATTTTTTGTTGTATTAAACGCGACGTGTTTGTCGTGAGACCGTTTGGTTTTTAACACATGCGGTGATCGCGAACTTCACGGAGCGGAGGGGACCAGCAAACTGTCATAACAAAAGATAGTCTGGCGTCTGACAGCGGCAGGGTGACAACTGATAAGCACGCGCGGCATTGCCGCTTGGCGCGCCGATACTTCGGCGCATCGAATCAATCCAGTGGCGGGGAACAATTAAAACAAACATGGGCGTAGAACACATTTGGCAAAAGTTAATATAAATTCTCTGTAGAAATACTATATTATAAGTTAATTAAAATTGCTGGTTGTTTATTCTCCTTATCCAATTATAAATAAATTTAGTCAAATATTATATTTAAATAAACATATAACGGCTCCAATAACTAGAAACGCAAAACAAACTCAATTAACTGAAAATTTAAACGATACCTCCATCGACGATAATTCTTCTGATTCCTCGTATAGTGATTTAATAGATGATCTAACTAATTTAACCACGGAAAAATTAAATGATAAATTAGATTTAGATAAAGAGCTTACAGAGAAAAATTCTGAAATAGAAAAAGTAAATCTAGAAATCTTAAATTAAGATAAATTAATTGAGAAACTAAAAGCAGAATTAGACAAATTATGTTTGATTATTGGAAAAATAACCTACATAGAACTAATGTCACCTATAAACAAGTCACAAATACGCATACGCATAAAGATACGATAATCACTTTTCTAATTGACAAGCAATTATATGATACAAATCAAATCTTAAATAAAACCAAGATCGATATACCTAATAAAAAAAATAAGAGTCCTCATAAAAATGGGGCAAGTATGGGGTGAAAAACAAAAAATAATTTTATAGTTTTCAAATTTTGATAGTTTCTTTAATATATTGCAAAATTTAATCAACATTTTTATAATAAATTTTCGACAAAATTTAAACAAAATCGTGCGTATTTTTAAATATTTTGTTGATTTAAAACAATGTTTTCTAATAGTGTGGATCTAATTTCTTTGGAAAATAATAAAATTTAAAATATAGAATCTGTAGCACAATAGATATAATAAGTACAACAGCTAACGTTTTTGAGAATTCATTTTAGTACCAATTGCATTTTTATCTTCCTTATTGAAGTTAGAAAGGAATGCGATACGTCTGGCAGCTAATAGCTACTATCTCTA
>JARJEC010044922.1:0-12925 GCA_030264575.1 Tachinus sp. AB-2021 | reverse complement strand
CCCGGTATTACTATGATTAATTGCGTGTAATATTTTTTCTTTCTAATTAGTTCAATCTATTAATATTTTGTTTTAGAATTACCGAAGAGCGATCTCTATTTTTTTGTAAAATGATACGCTCTTTAGTGTGTAATTATAAAGCATTCAGTATAAACTGCATTAATATTTGTGAGAATTTGTGACTGAGATAATTACCAAAAGTTAAAATTAAGCGCTAATGTTGGGTGCCGTTTTAAGCGCTTGATAAATACTGTGAAAATGTTTTTAAAGCCATAAATAACCGAAAAAGTATGTTCCTTTGAAATTGTTTGAATTAGTCGCTTTGTCAAAAATTGCGTAATATAAAGTGTTTGATGAGCCGGAAAATATAGATTAATTTATTTGTTATAGCTAGCATATAAATACAAATTTCTCAAAAAGTTATAATAAATAAACATTTTTGTTTTTTATAAATGCAATCAATTTGATAAAATCGAAAACTAAAACTAATATTTTATAAACCACTTACTAAAATATTTTGAGAATAAAGTATGGAAACCCGAAATACTTTAAACAATTTGGATTATCGAAAAAAGTAAGTAATCATAATAAAAGTTGATTGGTTTACGAATATTGAAATCAATATTTATTCGAAATTTAAATTTAAGTTATTTTTTTTACTAAATAAGACAAATAAATGTTAATTAAAAAAGCATAATAAACAAAATAAAAGTCGTGTCAAAATACTTATTTTTTTATAATTTGTATAGATACTGAAAAAAAGGTCTGCTTTAACTTCTGCAACAAAGCAGAAAGCCTAAATTCCGCGCCCTAAATATAACAAGTAATTCTATAAATTATAAATGTATAAGTTTCATTACTTTAATCAAAATTGAAATAATAAAATAAACATAAATGCTTCATGCGATAAAATAAATTGCAAACTTTACCCATCTATAAAATGAAATCTAAATAAAATATTCGATTTATGCGGAATTATTAAAAATGTAAAAGGCCTGTTTTGATAGCCTAGAATGCTAAGATGTGTGCGGAATTATATTTCAAGTAGTAACACTAGCATTTCATGTAGTGTAGCAAAATATATTACATTTCTCACGACCTGGTAACTTTATATACATATTTGAAGCACAATATGTGCACAAATACATATAATTTACAGCTAATATTTGTATATAGATACGGATTGAATGGTAATAAACATGAGCAGGAACGCGGTTATAGTTTGACTCATATTCTCATCTATTAGTAAATAAGGAAGTCTATTAATACAATCCTTATGTCAGTCAGACAGACGTGATTTAAACACAGACTTGTTGATGAACTCATTACTGCTTTAATTGCTCTGCTCTTAGGCTAGCCAAGTAACGGGTCTTATTATGACACTATGACAACATTACATTAAGTGAAGGATAATGAAGAACATTGCGGGAAATAGCCCATTGGCGGGTTACTAATTACAAAGCACCAAAAATATATTTTTTAATATTTTAGTCGGATGGTTGGTAAAGTCTATAATTAAAAGTGATCTCTCCATTAACAAATATGTATTAATTGTCTAAATAATATAGACTTCATTTAGAAGTTAAAGTAATTGCAACATCATTAACTGAAATCCAAACGTCTATTGGGTCTTGCTGTGCGCCTCTGGAAACTAAAATATAGTGAATTGCAAAGATCCATTAATCACACTGATTAGGTTTGTCTGAAGATGACAAGAAGAGTTGTGAGAAGCAAGCACATGTCCCAATGATTGGTTAAAACTGTTTGTATATGCCAATACGTACCCTCCGAGTGCAGATTATTGATGGACCGGCACTGTACTTTATGTAACTTCAAATGAATCTGACTTTCCATGGGTGAACTTTAGTAATAATTTATTACTAATATAAATATTAATAGGTTCATGGAGATCAAATGTTACTTCTAGGATATAAAGGTTGGGGAACTTTTTTCTCCTGCAATCCGATCAATAATGCTAAATTGAATTTCTAATTCAGCTTATTAATACATCTCTCGAATAAAAAAAGAAACGTGATTTGATTTATTGCCGATACGCCTATGGTACTTATGCCATCTCTTAAATCAATATAACATTAAAAAATTAATATAATTCATAATTTTAAAGATGTATAATTATTATTTTTGTTGACATATTAATTTATGGATGTGGTGGGTGTGAGGTGATAAACTCGCATTTTTCTTATCATAAATTAAGTTGTTTAATTAATTTAACCTACCTTCAACAAGATTTATAAATGGAGCTTATACATACACTTAATTTATTAATGCCATTGCAATGGAATTAAATAAAAAAAAAACGTAAGAGCTCTTTCGCAGCGAAAAAGCATTAATAGACATTATTATAAACACGGATTGCATCTAATATAAATTAAACATCAGTGAGTGATGATTTATGCGCTTCCACGCAGTCAGGCGCCTATTTAATGAAACATTTGTTAAATTTGCGATTTAAAAATGCATATCTCATAGGACAAATTTCTCAACAAATATTGAACTTTTACTCGTTAAAATATTTTTTGAGTTAGTTGAAATAAAATACATAAATCACATTTAATTAGAAAAATAATAACACTTTTACCGCGCCGAAGCTAATTTCTAATTTTAATGATTGCCAAAAGAGATAAAAGGTCGTGTAACGATTTTCATTTCTTTCTTCGGTACCCTTGCCTGGTTTCTAGTGTCGTATCGAATCTACTGAAGAGGCACTTTTTGCATACCGGAAATAAATGTCACTTCTTATTATATAGTTTGTAAAATATTATCCTTTATTACTACCCATAGGGGAATAATAATCCTATATGGGAAAGATAGAATGAAAGAATCCCGTCTCAAACAATTAATTAAACAAATGTAATAATCTAGTAGTAGTATTTTTTCAGTTGACATAATTGCCGAATTAAAATCCTCAATACAACTAACCGTTAATTAATTCCTATGTTATGTGCAAACGGAACAAACATTTGGCATTTAGAATTCACTGCAAACATCCACTTAATTTATGAAGCCTTGCATGGAATTATTGTTATTATTTTAATGGTATTTCAGGATATCTAATTCGAATCGACATTTATAAATAGTTATTTTCAATATTAACATTAACATTAAATTTTATTATATTATAAAAAGTAGTATCTTTAACATTTGTTTTTTATTGAAATGCTAAGTAATAAACAAGTAGCTTCTTTCAGGTATTAAAAGAGAATTTTAATTATCCGAATTAAAAAAAAAATTAATCATGTTTGATATTTTTATTAATTATTTATTGCTGTATCGAGTGCTGTGATGGATTGGGTGGCAAGTTTGCTGCAATACTTGACTCTGTTTGCTGAGGCATCCATGAACTAGATAATAATTGAGTTTTAAGCGTAACAAAGGGCTTGCACTATATTTCACTTGCAGGTATGGGGCAAAATAATGTCAAGAAAGGGTAACGAAACCGTACGTAAGTGGGCAATGAAGACATCATAATTCATTCTTTATCCACACTTCGGCTCCGGAGTTAACCTTGAGGGTCCGATTCGCGTTATTAATGTATTCATAGCAGTAAATCTGGATCTGGGGTAGTTGTTTATGAATACAACTATTGTGTATCGTGTCACACCAAGAGTTAATTATGCCAGTTGGGTTTTATTTGCTTTGCGGGTTGTAAGTGGAAGCGATTGTGTCGGCCTTTTGTGTACAGGATATTTGTAATGTGGATATATGGACCAAATATATTAATATATTCACATATAAAATATGAAACCGCGTCGGTAACGTTCCCGATGCATACAAAAACGTGTTTCAAAATAATATCACAATAAAATACAGCGTAATAAATACAGAAACAAATTCTTTTGTGTTTTACCTCGTCGATTATTTTGGTTTTATTGTAACGAAAATTATTTTTAAATACTATATTGTGACAGTCATGTAAATTATAGATTTACAAAAATAGCTTCGCATTATTGAATTATATGGCATTCTGCAGACCGTTCCAAAAGTAATTTGTACGAACTTTCAAATGCTAACAAATTACGTTAGTGCTACTACAAGTGGTAAATATTGTCTCAAATATTTCTTTAGTTTATTAAATTAACTTATATGTTAATTGATGATTGCGTTCATCAAGTTTCTTAATAATACACATTTTATATAATGTTATTCATTATATAAAATTTGCACAATTTCTATCAATATTTATTATATTCTATTATCAGTCTTGCGAAAAATTGTACGTTTTTATTTATTTTAAGTGATAAAAACGATCATATTACTAAATAATTTTTATTTGTTTTAGAATATTTGTTTTATACTAAAACTAAAAGTTATAATAGAAGAAAGTAACCTAACCTAAGCTAACCTATTCCGACCTAACCTAATTTCAATTATATGTTAATTTTGTTCATGGCTCACTGTAACTTAAACACAATAATCTTTCTTTTTACAATTCCTTGCCGTAAAAGCAAAACTACAGCTCGTTTTTAAAATAACCTGGATCGAGTGTTTTATTGGCATTAGGTAAGCTATTTTTGTATTTTTTTTAAATTCTTTGTTAATTAGAATTAAATTTGCTATAAAATGGTGTATGTTAAACAATAAATATGCTAATGTTTCAATTCTCGCAAAAAATTTATAATCAATTTTTTTTGTCATAATTCCTAAACTAAGACTCGATTTGAAACATAGATCGTTATAAGTTTGTTAGAATCAAATTAAGTAAAACTATGCGGAGGTAAAATTAATTTGTAAAAAAGCAACAACTGCAGTACAGCAAAATTGCACAGTCGCACATGTTAGTCTGGAATGTTGCTGGACTAAACAACAAAAATAAAGATTTTTGGAACTACATAAGAAAACATGGCGTTATTGTACTGATCGAAACATGGATGGACAAATGCAAATGGTAATCATTAAATTAAAAGATGATACAATGTTATAAATGGAATTGCCAATCAGCTTTCAAAAAGTAAAGAAAATGGCAAACCAAAACGGGGAATACTTACAGAGGTAAGGAAAGAAATAATCCAAGAAAAAGAAGAAGATAAAATAGAGAACGAAGGAATAATGGTATAAATTTTGTTAGTATTGAATGAAAACAAATATAAAACAAACCAACAAGTGTTTGCCGCAGAAGTAAATATATCAAAACATTAAAAATACACATATCACTTACATCTAGTGCAAGGACTATAAGTTCAGGATTATCCTAGAGGAATGAGATTCTGCAATTGGTTATAGGAAAAACATGAAGATTATCCCGCTTTTACTAAAATTTTAGTGACAGACAAATGGTGTTATAGGCGCAGGGAAACATTTAGTTTGCATAAGCTACAGGTGAGATCAGATTCAGTTGCAGTACGTTGCTATTATTCCTGAATCAATTTTACAACTAATTATCGGGTCGGAATTCTAAATAATTACTTAACTGCTCCCTTTCTTAATTGCTGGGTAATTCTTCTTTGCAGTTCTACAATGAATATGTACCAGATCTTTTGGAAAATTTGCTGCTAAAAATTATTTGAGAAATGTGGGAACAATTTCGAAGTTCCAGATAGTTTAAGTGATCAACAACATTCGCCGAAATACAAGAAAATTGGATGCTTAAGGCACGTATATACCTACAAGAATAAGGGTGGTGATTTGGAGCATTTGATTTGTAATTAATTATGAGAAAATTGATATTATGGCACTGGTCACTTTTTACTGTTACTTCTGATTGCTTAAAAATTTTATTGCAATCCTTAACATTTAAGTCTTAAATAGTTCAATTAAAGTTAGAGTAAACAAGCAGTGTGACTTATTTTTAATGCAAATACCTAGTCCAAAAGTTCTTTATTTAAGTTTTGAAAAATATATTATAACTTAGTTATGAACAACATTTCTTGTTTTATATGTAATTAATTCAGAATCTCGATAAATACACCTCTCTAAATTGAATGACATAAGTTACACCTTACATAGTAGGGGAATAAAAAATGAAATAACATTACAGACAACACCAAATTGATAATTCCGGCGATTTTAATGCTCAAATATGATCAAAAGAGGGAAGAATTAAATGAGACAATATCGCAATAAAAAAAACAAACAAAAAACAAATTCAAAACGAAATAATGAATTAGTAGAGGTTATACAAGAAAGATAGTGGGATGGTCTAAATACAAATGCTATGGGAAATGAGATGAAATAATATACCTGCATAAGACGTAGTGTTCAATCAGTAATAAGCAACGTGTTAGTAAACGAAGAAACTGTCAGGAGGTAGAGCAATTTGGAAAGGTAAGGATTGAATCTGACAATTAACATTTAGTTACATTTACAATGATGAAATAAACTAAAAAGGGAGTACAAATTAAAGTTATATTAAGCCAACCTCAAATAAATATATGGTTGAATGAAAGGATTGAAAAAAACCACTCACTTTGACTTATTATTATTACTTAAGGTGGCAATAAACATGTTAAACGTATATTCGATTCATTTTGTTAATAATAATAATAAGTTTATTAATCCAAAAGATCACAAAGATATAGGACATGTAAAAAAATACAAATATATAATATAGATATACAATACAACCAACCTAGCGCGGCCCACGGAAGGTGTCACCGCACAACGACAGAAAACGACGCATAACACAAGAAAGGCCCAGAGCATGCTCAGAGACAAAGCCAGCGCTTTTCCTGTCTCCGAGCACACTCCAAGCCCCCCCCCCGTGCCAAACGTCCCACTGCATCAATTCGCAATCCTACACCCCCACAGGCCACGTCAAGCCGGTTGCACTATAAAGCCGTATACAATTTAAGATTAAAAATTCATACATAAACACAAATTTTTTATCTTACATTTAAAATGATTCAAAATGCGATGCGGAAATCACGCGTGCACTGATTATCTCTGAACAATGAAATAATTGTATGCAGTGGATTCTTGCCGTTTCTAAAGGTGTGAATTTAGATAATTGATTATAAACGTTTTACTAAATTATTTTGATTCTATGGCCACGATAGGCGTGATACTGGTTGCCTGTAAATTTTATTGGTTGATCTAGACAGTTCTCACAGAACCATTCACTTTGACTTCGAAATAATTATAGGTTAGTAAGTTACATTTTTTACAAATTTACGTAAAGGATTAATATAAAATTACATAAATAAGAATAGGAAACAAAAAGATATTTTATCTATAAAAGCGTGGAAAGTGTATATTTCAAATCTGTTTATAAGAAGAAATTTGCAAAGGCCAAAACGCAAGACGACCATCAAGTCCCTGCGATTTGGCCTTTGTAAATTTATTTTCTAATTAGATAACGAAGCGTGAAAGTTTATTGTGGATAGTATAATTGAAATATTGACTGAAATATTAAATGTAGTATGAACAGAAGATTGGTTTATAAGTCAATGGAGGAAGATTGTTTTATGACCACACACAAAAGTGGAAAAGTAGATGAGATTAAATACTTTAGTAGATGAGATGAGATATATATATATACTGCTAAGTATAGTATGCCCATAGATGAATGATTATAATGCATTTGATTATTACGTAAATATGACTTAAGTATCTATGGGCGTACTATATGGCGTACAAGATTTATACTTGATATTAGACTAGAAATTGAACGAAGAATTGAGTTTGAAAGGGACATTGCTCGATAGTGAGGTAGGTTATAGAAAACATAGTGATGAAAATTAGTGATGAAAATTTAGATTGCTTTTTAACTTAAAACCGGCCTTTAGTAGTATGGAAAAAGTTATGCCTGCTGTTAAATGCAAAAGGAAAATTAATGAGCAATTAGTAAGAAGAATAGAAAAAATATAAATGGAGACATCAAATATAATGCAAGTAATTGGAACATGGAAAAGGGAGAAAGTGTGGTCATTTTCATATGCTGATATGGTTGTGCATTTAAGGGAAGCAAGAAAAGCACGATTGACAGTGTGCAGATGTACTTTAGGAAGTAATGTTTTGAAGTCTATGTGAGCAAAATAAAAATAATAATAACCACGCACACTGATTTTATGAATAGTTGCGTAAGGCACCACATTAATCAATAATTTGATTCCTTTTGTTTCAATGCGATGCGGAAATCACAAAGGTGCACCGATGATCTCTTCAAGAGTCTATGAAGAATCTATGAAGAGTCAAACAATCGTATGCATTTGATTTTGCCGCATATTAGCTTAGAAATGTACTTATTGGTTAAATTGACCCGATATCGGACTGACATCGGGTGGAGGGGATGGTGTTGTTTTGATTAGTATGGAAACATTTACACGTTTAGGGTGAGTTTACCCGACGCCGTTTCATACTAACTTATGTAACACCATCCCCTCAAATTAAACCCCTATATCTGCCGGATATCGGGGTTTAATTGACTGTTGTTAAAGTTTCAGTTTCACATTTTACTACATTCACAACTAGTATTTAATTATATTTTATTTTAAATTATATTCTGTTTTCAATATTTGATGTCCGAATATGGTGGAATTCAAGAATATTCATTCTGAAAATCATAAAATTAAAACTCCACAAATATAATAAGAAAAATATATATTTCAACGTATCTTATTTACAAACCATATATACATTTCCAGATCTATGTGTCATTATCAATGGCAAATCACCATTAATAATAACACATAGATGTCAAAATGTATATATGGTTTGTGAATAAGTTGAAATATATACTTTTCTTATTATATTTGTGGAGTTTTAATTTTATAATTTTCAGAATGTATATTCTGT
Organism: Tachinus sp. AB-2021; assembly: GCA_030264575.1. NCBI lineage: Eukaryota > Metazoa > Arthropoda > Insecta > Coleoptera > Staphylinidae > Tachinus > Tachinus sp. AB-2021. The sequence goes on along the minus strand of JARJEC010044922.1, from coordinate 4,174 downwards.
TTGTTCAAATGAAATAATTCTCTGAATTAATTTTTTTAATTTTTTCTACTTAACAATAAGTGTTGGCTCCCGAGGTCAACTAAAATACTGTGACAATCACTAGTGTAGTTATTTGGTGCCACTATCCCGCCGACATCTGGGAGATGCGACAGTTTGATAGAATAGTTTAATTGACATGTATTCCTTGCCTAACGGTGTGGATTTGGATAATTGATTAAAAACTTATTAGTTAATCGTTTTGATTTTTATCGAATTGGAGTACTGATACTGTTTGTCTGTATGGTATATCTCTTGTTCTATATGTATGTTTAGCAGCTTTACATACTTCTACAAGAGAAGACTGGATGTATGTTATTTCTGCACACTGATTTTATCAAAAATAATGATATTATGTTTTTTCTTTTATTTTATAGAATTTGATATTTATTTTATACTAATAAAAAATATTAATTGTAACAAATAGAATTTTTATTATAAAAACTGCAAAAATGAAATATAATAATGTTTAGAAAAGGGATAATAGAAGAAAATTGGAAGACTGGAAATGAAAAAATCAAGAAATTGACGAAGTAAAAATATTTAGGCTATGACTGTTATGAGTACGAATAACAGTGAAAATGAACGCATGATAGAATTACCGTAAAAAGCAAACAATGTATGTGTAATATGATTAAAGAAAATTTGACAGTATGATCTCTGACAGTTTAATGAAGAGCAAAATGTTATAAAGAGCAGAACTTTGGAATTGGGAGAGAACTGAGACCAGTAAAAGCTAGAGTTGATTCATGCAAAGTACTGGAGATTGGAGCTAGAATTAAATACAAATACGTCATAATTCTAGAAAAAGCAAAATGGGACAAAATCGGTGTTGAAGCGGGAAATCGAGAGGTATAGTTAGAAGAAAGAATGAGAGAAAGAAGTGGATGCAAAATCTTCAATCGCAACAATTTCTGAAAAAGAAAAAATTAATGAAAAACTGGGAGTAATGAGGGAAAATTTAAGACAAATGGGTATAGTATAAAAGCAAAAAAATTAAAAAAGATATAATACGAATCAACAACACCGGCTATAATTATGAAATATAATAGAAACCGACGCGACCTGCCCTTGTATTTAAAAAATTACAGATTTAGTAAAGAGACGGAAATTGTATTAAAATGTTGGTTGGACAAAAAATAAGTATGCAGGATATTTATAGAGGCAAATGTATTAATTGAGCGACTGACGAAAGAAAGCACGATGAGAAAGCAAATAACAAATGGAACGACTGTTTTAAATTGCGGTGGAAGAGGCATGGAATGGATCAAATTGGTGCAAAACAGAAAAAGGGAGTAATAGACAGTTAATTGAAATATTCATAGAAATAAATAAAACAAAAATTACTATGTTTTTTAACCACAAAACATAGTAATTTTTGTTTTTTTTATTTCTAATAATGAAGTACCACATAGTAGAGGTCGAAACCATCCTTATGATGAAATATTTATGTCATGTAATGCGTTGTACAAGAATAATTTAATTTTTGTTTATGTGAAATAAATAAAACAAAAATTACTATGTTTTTAACCACAAAAAATTTATTCATTAAAAATAAAAATATAAGCGACTCCAGTTTCGACTTATGAAGGTCATTATCAAGTGTTTATGTCTATGGGTGTATATATACACAACAAATATGGAAAATATGCTCTGTTTTACAACAGTATAGATTTTTTTAAATTAACAAAATAGAAAATAATAACCATACCAAAAGAAACTCGCCACGGCCCATAAAACAGGTATAACATTTTTTGTCAAAATTGTTGCACTTATATTTGAGTTTATTGCGTACGTTTTTTAGATAGATACATGTATCAGTAATTTAGATACTAAGAATCTGGCAAATATTAAGCAAATATCAAAAAAATATTATTTTATTATCATTTTGGAAATATTTATTTTTAAAATTAAGATGTAATCGTAGAGAAACTATAGTCTACAAAACATCTGGAATGTAATTCTGGATTTGTGAAGCAGTCTCTCTAAACGAGTCGGTTCAACAAATTTGTCATCCGGGTAGAATGTACCGTATTCCGAATCATAAAATGAATATACAATTATGTATACCAATGAATAATAAGTTAGTCTTACCGACGAATAATCATTTGTTAGTAAATTTAAATTTTGATTTAAATGAGCTATTTTGTTTTAAAAACATTTATTTCACTTATTATAAAAAAAATATATAGAAGCTCATCTTCAGCGCCATATAATTGAATTACATTACATAATGTGAACCTATAAAGTTTATTTGTAATCATAATAACCCATGCGTGAAATTTTCAGCATACTAAAACAGCGAATATAATATTCCAAGTTGTAAAATTATAATGAATGTGATCACTACTGCAATAAATTGTGTTATATATGGTTTCTAGAAACTCCGATGATGCTGTTATATATAATAAAAACCCGGATCGAGATTAGATCAGCAACCATCAGAAATATGCGCTTTATATTACAGAAAGAATTTTGTTATAATTAAAAATTATTCAATTTCCAAGAAGCTATGCAAATCAACTATTTGTGTCTTGACCTGCTCCTGTCATAACAGCATACTTGTGAGATATTAAAATTCCATGTTTCTCAAAAATAAAATTAAAATAATAGTAAAAGACAAAGGTCGTACTTTCTAATCCATTTTAAATGATTGCTAATAAATACATAATTAGGAATAATTTATATAAAATAATCATCCGAGCTTTTTATTTCATTTCAACACTATATAATCCTGATTATTATTAAATGGATTGAAATGATAATTCTTTAAAAGTATAGCATCAAATATGAATCGTGTGCTTTAAAAATTAATCATATCAAAGTTTAAATTAATTTTTAATGAAGTGTTCTATTTTTAATGGAAATTAATTCGGACACGCAACGTTAAGATGTTCAAATTAAAAAGTCGACTAAAAAATATGTATCTCACATCTTTCAACTTCTCTAACATTTAGATATAATATTATGAATAGGAATATTTATAAAATGTATGTGGTAATTACTTAGTTAATAAATGTTTCTACGTGATTCCTTACCACTAATTAAAGATATATTTTAAACTTATGAACTTTATGAGCCATATTCGTGCAGCGGTTTTACACAGTTCGATTTTATGACTAACTATTTATAGTTATATAAATTATAGCAATCGTTTTTTTTAATAATTCTTTATTTGTGCATTGTTTTAAAAGTAAGAGGCGTTGTAATGAGAGCATGGATTTAAAACGGAAATGCATATGGAAAATTAGATACTGTTAAATTCATTTGTAATGCGCACTATAATGTAAATTGATAATTAATTTGTGATTTACAATTAAATGTATTAATAAGGTCCACGATTCCACCTGTGCCAGTTCAGTTCTTGGTTCCGTATGGACATTACCGTGCGTGCACTTAGCGGGTCTATGACCCTGCATGAGCACCTGACACCCACTATACTTCGAACATACTCCTCTCGGTATTTATATCCGATAAAATAATATTTTATTGCGAATAATTGCAATATAATGCAAGCTGTATGTGTAAACATTGCGACATTGCGCAAAGACCACATTAACTAATTCAACAATTATGAATTATAATTATTTCTTCGTTTTTATATCTCGCGTCATCTTATCTGATAGAGTAACTGATACACATATTAGATGCGAACATTAAAATGTAAATTCATGGATTTCCAAGTATCCTTTACATATATACCGAACGCGCACATAATCTACACTAAATATTACATTAATATACACATACATTTTTATTCAAGTTTCAGGTTACAATTCTTCAAACGCACATTAAAATTACGTTAATAACAGTTTATCAAAAATGTTTTGTAAGAATATGGTCATAATTTTCAGATAATTTAAAATTCGCTTTAATTAACTACATTATATATTTTAGTAATGTAATTAATTAGAAAAATAAAGCATTTTTATTACAATATTGTCTGTAGCCCAAATATATTATTACTTGCAGTATTTGAATCTTCTAAATATGCAATAATCAAGCAATAATTTAAATCTCGTAAGAAGCATTTAAAAAATTCCAATTTGCAACCATATTTGAGACTTGTTCATTGATATTATTTCTAAAACTATTGGGTATGATACGTTTTCGAGCCAGACCAATTTTGCTAACATAA
>JARJEC010044869.1:0-10633 GCA_030264575.1 Tachinus sp. AB-2021 | reverse complement strand
CGGAAAATATTGCTTATTTCTTGCATCTGAAAAATGTCTCAATGTTCAAAAATATTAAAAAATGAAGTCAATGTTAGTGGATAGTTAAGGTTTGAATTTTAGTAATTATATTCTCATTGCAATTGGGGAAGTGTTTCCGAAAAGACAAAGAGTAAATATTGCGTGTATTGTAAATATTGTTTGCATAATTAAATTAAAAACATCTTCACAGAGAGATATACTATTGATAATTTATTTCTATTATTAGATTGTTACCAAATGTCCTCAGATATCAAACATGTTGCAAAATTTCTATTTCACAATTTTTAATAATAAAAATTGTGGAGGCAAATAACGTCCCATTAGAAATAATTTTTATAAAATGTTCAATAATATCAAGAACAGCATTAAATGTTTTAATATATGTTTCAAAGTATTGATAATGTCAAAATTTTAAGAAATATTAAAAATTGAGATGTTCCCCCACAAAGGTTTTTGATATGTTAAGAAATGCTGCAAACATATTTTTGTAGCATTAAAGGATTCAAAATGCCAATTAATGTTACAAAATTTTATTTTTATATTGCTTTATTTTTATATTCCTTTGTTTAATTGACATTGAATAAAAATAGTATAAAACATAATTTAACCAAATAAGAAACACAAAATATATTATAAATAAACAAATTTAACTAACAAACAATGATAATGAAAATAAAAATGATCCAAAACAACGAACAAATAAGGCAGTAATAATTTTTTAGGTTGATTTGCCAAAAAACTAACTAACGAACATATAAATTAAAAAATTAAAACGAGAAAATGGTCATTTAAATTAATAAAATTGACGAGAACAAAAAAAAACTAAAAATAATTAAAATTAATTCAAAATAACTAAAAAAAATAACTAAAAATAACTTAGAATAACTAAAAATTACTAAAAATAAGTAAAGATAATTAAAAATAACTAGAAATAACTAGTAATAACTAGAAATAACTAAAAATAACTAAAAATAACTAGAAATAACTAAAAATTACTAAAAATAAGTAAAGATAATTAAAAATAACTAGAAATAACTAGTAATAACTAGAAATAACTAAAAATAACTAAAAATAACTAGAAATAACTAAAAATAAGTAAAACAAGTAAGAATTACTAAAAATGACTAAAAAAATAACTAAAAATAATTAAAAATAATTAAAAATAATTAAAAAAATTTAAAAATAATTAAAAATAATTAAAAATAATTAAAAATATTTAAAAATAATTAAAAATAATTAAAAATAATTAAAAATAATTAAAAATAATTATAAATAATTAAAAATAATTAAAAATAATTAAAAATAATTAAAAATAATTAAAAATAATTTAAAATAATTTAAAATAATTAAAAATAATTAAAAATAATTTAAAATAATTTAAAATAATTAAAAATAATTAAAAATAATTAAAAATAATTAAAAACTATTAAAAACAAATAAAAATACTTAAATATAATTAAAAACAATTAAAAATAAGTAAAAATAACTAAAAATTACAAAAAGTAACTAAAAACAACCAAAAATAAATAAAAATAAGTAAAAATAAGTAAAGATAAGTAAAAATAAGTAAAAATAAGTAAAAATAAGTAAAAATAAGTAAAAATAAGTAAAAATAAGTAAAAGTAAAAATAAGTATAAATAAATTAAAATAAGTAAAAATAAGTCGAAATAAGTAAAAATAATTAAAAAACAATTAAAAACAACTAAAAATAACTAAAAATAAATAAAAATAACTAAAAATAACTAAAAATAACTAATGTATGTAGAAATTAAAAAATTAAAAAACTAGAAATAACTAAATATAACTAAAAGCAACTAAAACATACAAAATACCAAAATTAAAGAAAAAATAAAAATACATTAAAAAAATAAGCAAAAAACAAATAAAAATAAACAAGAAACAAACCAAAATGATAAAATAATAATAACAAAACAAGAGAAAATGAACGGTAAATACTAATTTTTGAAAAATTGAAAAAAAATCAAAATCAAAAATCAAAACTAAAAATACATTATTATTAATTAATAATAAATTAAGAAAAATTAAACAAAACAAATGAGATTGATTAAAAGTTAATTTAATAAAAAATAACAAAAATGACAAAAATTTAAAAAAAACAACATACAAAAATGAAATACAAGATAAATAAAAAATAAATCGAAAATTCGGTAGTAAAGTATTAAATTTAAGATAAAAATAAACAAGAAATAAGTAAAAGTAATAAAATAAACAAAAAATGAACAAAAACAATGAATTAAACAACAATTATACTAAAAATAAAAAACATATTTTTATATTTTATAAATTGATCATAATCCTGCTACTTAAACCTATTAAATTGATCAAAGTGAACTATTCAGTACACAATTTTGTTTAATTATTGTTAAATTATTCGAAAAATGTTAAGGAAGTATATCAAAACTTATGAAGTGATCATAATAAACTGATTTAAACCTTTTAAATTGATGAAAATGAATTGTTTGGTATAAAAGTTTGATTAATTATTCAAATTTTTTAAGAGTTGATATTTAAATTTTATAAATTGATCACAATTAACTGATTAGTATTTAAACCTTTCAAATTGTTAAAATTGAGTGTCTTATTGTTTAATTATTCAAAAATGTTAATTATTGCTGATACATGTTAAATTTTATAAATTAATCATAATTAATTTATTAGTACTTTAACCTTTAAATTAATTAAAGTGAAGTGTCTTGTATGAAATTTTATTTAATTATTGTTTTCATATTTTTAAATTATTATTTAATCATTGTTTAATTATTGTATAAATTATTCAAAAAATGTTAATTATTGCTGATGCATATCAAATTTTATTAATCATAATTAACTCATTGATACTTACATTTTTTAAATAGATTAAAATGATGTGTCATGTATAAAATTTTGTTTAATTATTGTTTAATTATCAAATGAAATGTTAATTAATGCTGATGCATATAAAATTTAATTGATCACAATTAACTGATTGGTACTTAAACCTTTTAAATTGATTAAAATGAAGTATCCTGTATAAAATTTTGTTTAATTATTGTTTAATTATTAAAAGAAGTGTTAATTATGGCCGATGCATATCAAATTTTATAAATTGATCATAATTAACTGATAGGTACTTAAACCTTTTAAATTGAAGTGTTTTGTATGAAACTTTGTTTAATTATTGTTTAATTATTCAAAAAATGTTAATTATTGCTGATGTATGTTAAATTTTATAAATCGATTATATTTAATTGATTAATACTTAAACCTTTGAAATTAATTAAACTGAAGTGTTCTGTATGAAATTTTATTTAATTATTGTTTAATAATTTTTTAATTATTATTTAATCATTGCTTAATTATTGTTTAATTAAAAATTTAATTTAAATTTTATTGATCATATTTAACTCATTGCTACTTAAACTTTTAATGATGTGTCTTGTATAAAATTTTGTTTAATTATTGTTTAATTATTAAATGAAATGTTAATTATTGCTGATGCATATCAAATTTAATTGATCACAATTAACTGATTGGTACTTAAACCTTCTAAATTCATTAAAATGAAATATCCTGTATAAAATTTGGTTTAATTATTGTTTAATTATTAAAAGAAGTGTTAATTATGGCTGATGCATATCAAATTTTATAAATTGATCATAATTAACTGATAGGTACTTAAACCTTTTAAATTCATTACAATGAAGTGTCCTGTATAAATTTTGATTAATTGATGTTTACTTCTTAAAAAAATGTTAATTATTGCTGATGCATATCAAATTTTATTGATAACAATTAACTGATTGGTAAACTTTTTAAATTGATTAAAATGAAGTGTCGGGTATGAAAGTTTCTTTAATTATTGTTTAATTATTCAATTTTTTTAAGTATTCCGAACGCAAATTAAATTTTATAAATTGATCATAATAATGATTCATCTGACCAGTACTTGAACCTTTTTATCTGATCATAATAAAAATTGCTACTTAAACTTTCTAAATTGATCCAAATGAGGTGTCCAGTATGAATTTTTTTTTAAATTATTGTTTTATTATTCATTTTTTAAATATCACGGACGAACTTCAAATTTAAGAAATTATTCATAAAGCACTGACTGATACTTATTTCTTTTAAATTGATGGAAATTATCCGGTACAACCATTTGTTTAATTATTTAAAAATTTAAATGTTCCGGATGCGTTTTAAGTTTTATAAATTGATCATAATGATCGGACTAGTACTTAAATCTTTTAAATTAAGCAAAACGAAGTGTTTGACATAAAAGTTTGTTTAATTATAGTTTAATTATTACAAAAATTAAGTCTCTAAAAAGCAGATAAAATTTTATAAATTACTAATAATGATCTGACTGGTACTCAAACCTTTTGAATTGATAAAATAAAGTGTCCGGTATATATTTTTTTAATTATTGTTTAATTATTCATTTTTTTAAATATCCCGAACACATATCAAATAATAAATCGGTTATAATAAACTGGCTGGTACTTGAACCTATTAAATTGATCAAAGCGTCCAGCATAACATTTTGTTTATTTTTCTTTTAATTATCCCAAACGCATATTAAATTTGATTTTTTGAATTTTTTTAATACTTTTTTTTTACATATTTTTTAATTTATCTGTATTCTACATTTTTTTTGATTATTTATCATTATATTTAGGGGTGGTTTAAATCTTAATTATTTTATATTTTTGCTTATTTTTATGCTTTTTTAGTTTTGTTTTACATAATTCTCCATTGTTTTCCATTTTCTAAAGTTAATTTTGCGTTTATTTTGTTTATTATTATTTTTTGTTATAAATTTCTTGTTTTAAGTTTACGTATTAAATTTAATAGTATAGTCAAAATGGGTGGTTAGTTAGAGATTTGTAGAAAATATTGAGGTCTTAGAATACTACCCATAAATTAAAAAATTAGGTGATTATTTTTCAGACGTCGGTAAAATTACAATTTTTTGACTAAATAGAAGACACACAAGTATGTTGTAATGTTTATGTGCTTAAGCAAATAAAATTAATACAAAACAAGCAATTGATACTCTTCAGCTTTTTTAATTATATTTTTATTGTAACTATGGGAAATTTCTAATGAATTTCGATTTGACCTAAAATTACCATATTTTAATCTTGCCTGCATGTACTTGCATTATGTTATTTGCACAAAAGTTTGCTTTTAATGCTTTTGCTGGTGTGTCAACCTCAGCATAAAAACCTTTGTGCCTATTAACATATTTAACTAATATCACAACCAGCCAATTCTGCAATCAATAAAAATGACATTGTTAATTTTTGTATTGAAAATTATAAATATTAAAACTCCACAAATATATTAAAAAATGTATTTTATTTAACTTATTAACAAACAATGGTTTGTGCGTTTCTTATTATATTTGTGATTTTAATAAACCATTGTTTGTTAATAAGATAAGTTAAATAAAATACGTTTTTATTATATTTGTTTTAATTTTTATAATTTTCAGTTGAACATTATACAATTTCACCATATTAGGACTTCAAATATTTACATTGTTAATGATATAAAAATATTGAAACTAGTCCGTTAAAGTAAATACGGAATGACTACTAATTATGACAAAAGATTTTACAAAATGCTTGTTTTATCAAGTTTTTGTTGATTAACGTATTAAGTAATCTTTACGATATTTCCATGTTGGATTATAAACAGTATTTTAATACTCAAATCCCTTTATAACTATTCAAAATATAGTGAATAATTAATACTTTCATGTCTGCATTTTCTATTTTATTTATATTATCCGCATCACGTTGGATTTACAAATATTGGTCACATAAAAATTAATAATGTAAGATGAGTTTCCACTGTGTACATTTACAACTGTGTGACTAAGGTATAAGCGAGTAAACAACGTTCACAAGACCCATAAAAGTGAGACATGCTTGCTGAACATGTAACAGACTTCTGACAAACCCTTAATAAAACGAATAAGGTTAAATCTCAATGGGTCTGTATAATTCTATTCTTACACATAATAAATCCTAAACCGTGCATAATATGATAAAACCATGTAAACATTTTAAGTAAAAATTGTAATACGAATGTGTAGTTTAGCAACAACATTGTATGGATTAAGTGTTTGCTTGGATGCGATTTTAAACGGACAGTAAAAAGAAAAATGAGCTGTTTAGGGTTTTATAGTTGAAGTAATAAAAGCAAATTAAGCATTCAGTCATGAATTCGAACTACAAACTTTTGCGGTTTCAAGATCCTTTAAAGCTTCGTAATATGTTTTATATTTATGTCTTCATTAATTAAATGCAAATTAATTAATGTACTTTGAATATTTTAATATCGTATTTTATATAAATATTTTTATGCATTTCTTGCAACAAATTAATTTATAAATAATAGTTATTAAACTTGTAAATTTGTTATATTACTCGGATCTCAATATAATAATATTCATAAATGTTTACAAATGTTAACCAAGCACGGTCAGAACTTCGATGGGTGCTTACCTGCGTTCTAGTTATTGGGGGCAAACTTCTAGAGTAGCAAATTAACAGCGACATACATACACTGCTAAATGACTTTGAGGTCGATTGCCAGTTGGGTTAAAACAAATTCAAATTTGAATTATAAACCTTTCATTAGCAAATTAGCTCGGCACAAATAGTTTTGTAGATTGATAAAAATAATGTTAAAATTACACGGTTGACATTATAAATATCGATTATATAAATGTGGAGTTGTTCTCGAAATAATAATATTTATGTATGCTAAAGAATTATATCTTCCTGCTTATAGTTGCAAGCCACGCAACTAGATGACATTATTTTCTTGAAACGCGAATTCTCGATTTCCGTCCTTCGAACGAAGTAATTTAACATGATTTTTTCAAGGCAGCACGTTAAAAGGTGTCACGAGTTGAGCGATCGGTGTAATTTGGAATCGTGCCTTTCATTCCGTCGAAGCCCTCCTGTTCCCCGCCCCATATTCACCCTACAGCCAAACTAACGTGAGTCGTCGAGAGTATAAACAAACATAAATAAGAGACGCATCCATTTAAGGGAGTGAAAAATATTTGATTTAATCTGTTGTGTAGACAAAGTAATCTGCAGCGATAAAAGTACACAAGAAGTCTCGCCTCTCGTTAAATGAGCCAATATGTCATCCCTTCATGTCGCAAGAGAGCCCAACTAGGAAAGAAAATAAAATGTTTGACAAATAGCGCACGGGGGTGGTGGAGTGGGGAGAAACGCGCGAGCAAAGTAAGCAAACATCGGGCCGCGGCGGGCTGTTTGGATGTTTACCCTACAGATGACAAGTGGCCCTCTACCCGTCAGTAGTCAGCGAGACGGAGCGAGGGATCCATTAGCATAGACGGCAGTGGAGACGGCGGCCATTTCATAGGGGGAATTATGGATTTTGGGCTGATTTTACTGCTGGATGTATATAAGTACTGCAGGAGAGGTGGGACACTTGTAGGTGCCGCTCAGACATCCTCGACACGATTGATCAACAACTCGACTCCTTTCAATGTACAAAGAAACATCAACAAATCGAAATCCTTATACGATTTCTAAATGATTAGCACATTTAACTTGAAAGTGTCATTTATATTTATTTAGTTTTGCAATTTATTTTCTTATTTGCTAAATTCATAATAATCAAACAATGGCTTATTTATTCTTATAACAAATTTTGCACAATTTAAAATGTTCTTCATTAAATTTCCAATAATGGCCGAAAATATTAGCAAAGATTAATGTTATAACATGAATATTTTGGTTTTTGGCCATTTTTACTATGTGTGGTCTACTTATACATGCAGTCTGCCAACTTTCTTTTTGTTATTTATCCTAAACAAGCCTCATCCAACCTAACCCGAAACAAGCCTCATCAAACCTAACCCGAACTTGCTCTATCTAAAATATAAACAGTAATATATATGGCTTCAATATAGGTAGTATAAAAAATCATATAGTTTCTTCGAAGATTTGATGACTGTGACATCACACAAGGTGATCGATAAAAGATAGTAATCCTGGCGGGCAGCAGCAATCATTTCTGTGATTTTATGCGTTGATATTTGTTAGATGTGTCGACGTATTCATTACAATTAACAAAATTTATTTTGTTGAGCAAAGTTTTTCCGCGGAATTGGTTTGTGATGATTAACGCTGAACAATGAAAATTACTTTAAAAAAACACGATAGCATTGTTACGAGTAGCAAACCAGCTTGAAGATTTATTAAAGGCATAGAAAAGAATAAAAATGAAATTGATGCTAAATCTGAAATACTCTAAAAATCTGAACTCCTAAGACTACTAGATGGAGAAATGACTGAACTGCTGCACTCAAATGAGACAAATATAATGAGTATATCTTTACGTTCACAAAGCTGATATTGAAGCTAAACATATTTTTAAGGAAAACGCTAAAGTGACTACTGTAAATAACAAGAATTTTTCTTTCGAGGTAGCACATACTTATAGAATTTAGAATTAGAACATTTCAATTTATAAAGTTTGGTGGTAAAATTATGAATTGGTTTCCATTTTGGAGCCAGTTTAAGTAAGTTCACATGGATAATGACATGTTGTCTGAAGGTATGTTTGTAATATCTGTTATTGGATGTAAATCAGACACTAGAGTTATGCAACTTGTACACAGCTATCAAGCTATAGCAGAAAATTATGATAAGATTATAACGAGCTAAACCTTTTTTATTTAGATTTGAAATAATATTTATTAATCGAGCTTTATATGCAGGAATTATTTTTGTTTGTTTTTGTTTTTGTTATATTTAAATAAAGTTTGTTTGTTTGTTTTTTTGTTTGCCATCGTTGTCCCTAAGTAAGCCGATGGCTTGTAATAACGGGGTTTTTGATAGAACAACAGCTTTAATAAGGTGACTTTTGAACCACCAGTGGATAGAAAGTTTGATTAAATATGGCCACATTTTTGGGGTTCGATCCAATTTTTGTTATCTATAGACTAATCACCGATGCCACAGGTTAACCATTTTTGGAAATTTTGCTGCCAATTTAGGAATTCCAATCTGAATTATTTGGTTTTTTAACATCCAGTCAGTACACGGGACACAGTTTTTTTCCAATTTGAAGAAAGGTGAGCTCAATGCGAAAGAAGTTAACCTTTTAAGTATGGACTGCATGGAACTCCTGAAATAGCCAACACACTGTAAGACATATTAAAAATATTTGTATGCAACGCTCCAAATACAATTAAGAACCTTAATAGTTAATTTGACAAAGTAGAAACCCAAATACGTTGTTAGAGATCTTAGGCATTAGCTTGGGTAATTTAGTAGAGTCATGTTTACCGGAAGATTAAATATGTGTTTGGCAAAGATCAACGTACAATTCCAATTAATCAAATTCTACATTAAAAACCGTTTAGACCAGCTTATTTCTTTCATGAAAGCGGAAGTAAATAATAAAGATCGTGTTGCTTTAGCGATTAAAGGATAAGTGATAAGACAGTAAAAGCAAATATGATGTTCGCTGCACAAAGTTTTTCCACAGCTGCAAGAGTACTAAATTGTGAAGCTTTATCAAAGTGTTTTTCAATTGTGACCATGACAATGAAAAATGTTTTAAAGCTCGGAAGATGCTTTTAGAATTAAGACAATAAATACTTGCCGAGAAAAGGGCGCGTTTTGGTGTGCCCATCTCGGCCATCAAATAAGACAATGTTGTAACTAAAGAAGATGTATCTTATGTGGTAGACATCTCTTAGTGATACCCTGATACAGAAAATAAAAGTTATATGGGAGAACTAGATCAAGCCAAAAGAAAAAGTTTGATACCTTCAATGATGAATAGAAAATTGTCAAGAAAGAGTCGGTACTTGAAAATTATACAAACACTTTAGTATTGAACTTTAATTGTTATTTAAATAAATCCTAGCACGTTAACGTACCCAACAAATCAGGTTGGTATTCTTGAATTAGCGGCAAAATTCCCAGATGTCGTTAACCTCTAGCGTGTTGCTGTGCTTGTTTCGTAGTTCTGATTGCGCAGATTTTAAACCTGTGAGTTCTATTACTTTAGCTTATATGTATTATCTTGCAATTTATATTAAATTGACATTTTCTATATCTATATATGTAGATCTACAAGATTAGTATTAGTCTTAAAAAGAAGACAGCCCGACATTATATAATGAATTGAAGAAGAAGAAAAAGGAGGAAGAAGAGAAGGAAAAAGAAATAAATCTTAACCTGACCTAACTAATTGATTCATTATTGTTCTTCTTCTTTTTCTTCATCTTTTTAATGAAGGATTTTGTATGTATGTACCACAAGCGTGCAATTTCTGTTTTAGTTCTGTGATGTCGACGACCGGCTCTCATGTCATCGCCTTCTAATAGGTCGTGTTGGCTTTAGTTTTCATTTTTGCTAGTTGGTCATCAGGTATTCTATCTACATGGTGTCTCCACTCTCTTCTTATCGTTCTGAACCGTCTTACTATGTCTATTCTGTGGTGCAATATTTTTACAGAAACGTTACAAGTGCTGATTATATCCAATAATTGATTGGATTACGCAATAGCTGGATGGTTGGGCGGACTACGTGTAAAGATTTGAGG
>JARJEC010044810.1:0-21300 GCA_030264575.1 Tachinus sp. AB-2021 | reverse complement strand
TGGTATTTATAAAAGTAATTCTAAAAAACAATCTTAATAATTTTTTTAAGTTTACCCAAAGATTAAAGGTGAACTCACAGTGCATAAAATGTTATTACTTATAACTTGACAACACTTATTGACTTCTGTGCACTCCATACTATGCTGTTGACTACTATCTTGAATTCAGCAACGGAATATTGTCTCACTAAAATAACACAAAATTATTGACAGTAATAAACGTACTGTGTTATACAAGCATTAGAAGTAAGTAGGTATGCATTTTTATAAAAATCCGAATCTAGTTGATCTTACCACATCTGCAATACCGAGGTATCAAAAATTACGAGTCATGAGTGGTCAAGAAATGGAAAACACAGATCTTGGCAGTTTTTTTTGTGCAAAATTTAAGTTTATGCTTTGAAGAAGGTGATGGCAATTTAATTAGAATAGTTGTTATAATTTATCTTTTATTTCTTAATATAGAAGTTATTTTTGCGGCGTTGACAACTTAGGTACTGGCTGGATAAATGTTATTACTTTTTTTTTTTAACAATGACCATCAGTTACAATTAAAAACATAACGACATAAATAAGAAGAGGATTTTCTATTTCATGACGACTCTTGACCAGGGTGAATTTCTACTTTGTTTATAATAATAATAATATTTATTTTAGCAATTTGCTACATGTATACATACATATACACACAAAAAATACTAAATAAACTAAGAAAATTACAAATTAAATTACACGTATACGTACATAATACCTAAATAACAAAACAAAATTAACAAATAAGTTGTGTAGCAGTAGTAGGGTTTTTTATTTTTATTTTTTATAAATATGGTAGACTTACTTATTAATGAAGTTGCTTTAATTGTGTCGGGTATTTTATTGAAGTCAGTAATGCCGTTAGTAAATATTGACTGCGTAATAATATTTTTGGTATCATTATATCACAGCAGTATCCGGTCTAAAGTTGCTCTATCCTCTTGTGGAGTAATTGTGAATTTTCATATAATTAGGCAAATGTTTATTTTTAACTTAATATTTTAAATAAATAGCATACTATATAGATAAATGGTTTCTTCCACCGATAACCAACCACAACCACAGGGCAGATAGCATTAAATGAACTGGTGTATAAATATTACATTGTAGAATGGATCTCTTTGCTTTATTTTGCTATACATTAAGTTGCTGTTTTTGAATTCTGTTTAATATATCGAATATTGTGATACCGTATTGATATCGTGGGCGTATTCTAGTATTATATAATGTAGCTAAATATAGGTACGTTACTAGATATTCTCCTAGTAAAACCAATTTGTTTTCTTACATCATTTATTAGTTCGGAAAAGTGTTTTTTTTAAATTTAATTTATTATCAATAGTAATCTTTAAATATTTAAAATCTTGCACCCATTCTAGTTTTTTATGATTGATTTTAAGAATGAACGTTTTATAATTATCAATAAATGAATACCTGTATACTTTTCGGGATTAATCCTTGGGAATCTGTATGACTACTAATTTTTAAAAATTTTGTAATTTTACCAAATGTCAAAGATGTATTGATTGTATTTAAAATATGGTGACCTATAACGCAAAAAGTATCTTTAATAAGTTGTACATCAATTAAATCTGGACCGGTTTTGATTTCTTAATTCATAACTATTTTTTCTAATTCTTTAAAAGCAATTAAAATTACTAAAACGTATATTTGATATTATATTATTTTATTGTTTGATTATATCGGGGTAACTTGTAAAATGTTATATAATCGTATGCTTGTGTGATACTATAGTGTTATTAACAATTATCATTATTATGTCAAATTTTGCATGATTTTTAAATTGCGGTATTTCTTATTTTCAATTCAGCCAATGTCATTTAGTAGATTTCCGCATTAAATCATTATCAGTCACTTCAGCTAAAAATCAAAGGGTAATATTCTACCTGAACGTTATTTAAGCATGGGTCGTAATTCAAGTGCTTACTAGCTCTATTGACCACTTTGTTTGTGTTTATTTACAATATTTTTACCATAAAATAAGATCAGATAAATTATTAAATATAATTAATTGAAGTGACCGTTACCATGTGATAATCCATTCTTATGAAATAAAACAATTTACTATGTTTCTTATCACGAATTTATTCTCTCGAACACATTACTAGTTTCGGTTAGTAAATTGTTTTAATTCAGATAAATTATTATTTATTTCGATCCCCGAAGTTTAATGGAATTATCAGGTGTTTTCTCGGTAATACAACGAGTGCATTGATGATTATCGAATTAAATTTCTTTGATTTTGAGAGATAATTTATGTTGCTTGCGCAGCGTGTGGTTTTCTAAAGCAACATAAGTATTTTATCACGAAAAGAAAACAAATTTAACGATAATTTCATTGTTGTCGGTTATCAATTCGGTTGTCTAAGCCAATCAAAAGGTTGCATTTGAATTAGAATGAAATAATCAGCTAAATTTATTTTATCTCTTGTAAATTTATGTAAAGCAACTGTAGGGTTTTTAAGCATATATGCTTTCTAGCTTTTATTTGAGTTAATCATAGAACTCTTATCAGCTTACTTCAGTAAGGCCGATAATATGGATATATCCATCTATTTTAATAGAACCTATTATTGCACCTTGGGGTGCTTCTAATAATTAGTAATCGATTGTATGCAGAACCAAGATAATAAACTTAATTATAAACAACAGCAAAAAAGAAAACTTTCAAACTTTCTTTTTCAAATATAATAAAGTTTGGTTTAAATGTCGGAGTCACTTCTTTGTCCGAGATGATATAAGATTTTTTTTGTCTAAAACAGTAAGGTATAAGCTTGTCTTTGATAGTAGATTGGATGTCCCGGTGTCTGTAGCTCTGTTTAATTATTACAAAAGCTGATTTGTAATGAAAATATGTCGGCAATTTTTATTACAAATACATTAAAAGAAATAGCTCCGCTGTAATATGCTGAAAATCATACACTTGCTGGATTACCTGCTAACGTAAGGTGGCTTTGCAATAAATTCTATTTTCAGTTAGCATTCGCACATGATTTCACTCAACATCTTCTGTATTGCTTGTATATATAAGTAGAAACGGCAGGATATATCTTGTCAATCACTCCCCGGTTTTTAGCGGAGGATTGAACTCAAAGTATAAATTTCTGACATGATAAACTATATTTGTAATGCGGTTTGTTCATATAAAATGAAATCTTTAAATAATTGGTTCAATAGCAAATATATCATAAAGTAATAATAATATCTTTATTAGTTAGCCTAGAATCGATTTTCTTATGATTGTAAACTTTTATATTTTGGAAGGGTAGATTTCCCATTCATAGATAAAAAATTAATACAGAAATTAAAAAAATGCATACGTTAGTTCATATTTTGCATGCGTTTGAGATTTGCTAAGTCGACGGTTACTTGCATAAGCATTTTGGCTCGGTAACCGATCTTAATATAGCGAGAGTAAATAATCTATCAATGTAATCGTTTTAATGTTACACCAGCTGGTCTTTAAATATCCCTGGTCTATGGCCCATACAATTCAAAAGACGGCTCTGGCGCAAAGATAGATATGTATTGCGAGTTAATTTAGATACTGGTGCATCCCAATGATTACAAACAGGCTAAATGCAGATCCAAATAGAGCCTCAGAAGTTGGACAATTGAAGAGTCAACATTTCCTAAAGACACCATTAACGTAGCAGATTTTGTGTAATTTACATTGAGTTTATTGCTAGAAAATCATTCAGAAGCATTCAACCGAGTATTCTTATAATTGTGGTATTATCCGCAAATAATAATAGTTTCGATAATTCAGTAGTAACTTGACATATGTTTTTAAAATATCAGAATGAACACAAAATAGACCCTCGTGAAACCCCATGTTCAATTGGACTATATATTTTGACTGAACACTAAACTTTACAGATTGGTTTTTATGTGTAAAATATGATATTGACAATTTACAACTATGTTGATAAACGTTAAGAAGTGCGGTAGAAATAGTATGTATCAGAGAAAATCGTTATTTGGGATACATTATATTTATATATTCTGACGTTTTGGAGCGATGAGTCAACCTTAGCTATGAATGCGTAAAAATTAATATGATCCAAGAACCAAATTTAATTAGAACAACAAAGTTGGCGTTTGTAATTACTGTAACTGAAAGTTAAAGTTCCGTACTGCAAAGCACTTTTTGGTTGCATTTAGGGAAATTGTCACTGTGCCCATAACATATAAATTATTTAAATTCAAAAAAATCTTGTGTTCACCTAGGTCGAAATACTTTTTGCTGTCCTCGCGCGAAACTTGCCTGCACGTCTTGCAACTTTTGCACTCGTTCAGCGAAGTAGCAATTTTTGGCCTTGATATACAAATAACTATTTCCACAAATGGTTTTGATTCAAGTTTTAATTTTTGAAAGGCCACTGCCCGATTTGAAGTGCATACCACTCAGCAAAAATTAAAAATCGAAACTATCCTAGGTGGTACTACATATAAAACGTATGCCCAATTCCTAATAAACCAACTAACTACGTTATTAAACTTTAAGTTTGTACAATCAAATATTTTAATTGAAAAATAATATCTCATAAACTTCAACACCAATTAATTAGTAATTAAATGACGCTATTCATATTTAGGCAACCACTTATATCTACATCAGGAATCAAAATTGTGAACGCTTGAGTGTGTCGCAATAACTAGAATTGGGTTTGAGGCTAAAGCAAGCGATTAAAATAAGTGGATTGTGCCGTTCATTTATTTTCTTGTTGCTATGCGGGCGATACGAGAAAACAAGCTGAGCCCCCACCTAACTTACCAACCGCATTTAGACCAATCGCCGTATGGGAAGCGAACAGCGTTGTATTTTTAGAACGGCAAGGGGAAAGTTGGGTCGAGTTCAATAACAGCTTATAGTGGAGGGGATTTATTCTTCACCATAGTTCCACTTCTTATAAATCATCACAAACTAAAACATACTGAGCAAAATAAATTATCAATGCTGTCATTCTACTACAGTTTGATAGAAATGCTGATTTTTACATTATACGATCACTAAAATCAGCATTAGTTTGCTCGCAGTGTTGCAGTTGTAGCCTTTCCTTCGTGCGGCCACGTCGAGCATTCGTGTGCGCCCGTCCCCCCCATACAAGAAACCTCTTTGCCGCACAGCAGCTGCGACCGTTAGTTGATTTTGAGCGCGACCGGCGGGTAGACGATACGCTGTAGGTCGCAGGTAGAAATAGTAAAATTCCATGCCACATTCACCTGTGTAACATTACCAAAATGGAGTGCAGACTGTGTGGAAGCCCGGACAAATTAATAGACACATTTGACCCCCGTTTTTCCAACGGACCTTCGTTGCGATCGTATATAAATCTCGGAACCGGCGTTGAAGTAAGTATCGTTGCACTATCTATTTATTTATTCGGCGCGAACTCACGTTATCACAATCGGTGCGCAACACCGCTAATGATAATAGTACTACTTACACGAGTTATTTAATACAATAGAAATGGTTATTGGACATCAATTAATTGAAACAAACAATGTATTAATCAAATGTTTTGAAAACACATTATAATATCAACAATAACAAAATTTGATTACATCATTGCCATTCTATGACACACGTTATTATAGGTTATGTTACATTTTATATGTCAATATTTTCTTACTGAAGGTTAATTTAAATCAATAATTTTTATTATTAATTTTTTTAATTACAATTTATTATATTTGGTATTTAATCGACCTAATATGTTTTTTGTTATTTTTTTCTATTACAATATAATTATCTATTAAGTGGCTCATTGACTAATTTCATTAATGACAAAATATAATCGACATCAATATATCGTTTTATTAAAACAACATGACTTATTAATCTAATGCTTGTCTGACACTATGAAATTTATTATATATCAAAAGTTGTACAAAGTTGAAATACGGAATTTCATTGGTTGAATTTAAAATAGCAGCCAATGAAATGCCTTATTTCAATAAACTGTACAACTTTTAATAAATTGCATAGTGTCAGACAGGCATAACAAAAAGAAATTAAAAGCATGCTAGTTGTATTTTATAATACTGGGCGCAACTGATCAGATATTGATTTTCCGCTTAATTGGTTTACAAACATTCTAAATTAGGATGTACTAAACATCCTAATCTGTCAAACATTTTTGTTATTAAAAACTTATTATTTGTGCATTTTAGATATTTTAATACAAATTTAAGTTTTCGTATTTTCACGTTTGCCATAACATCATAATTAGTAGTTTAGGATTAAACATCCTAAAATTCTAATTACTCTAAAACTACATGTTTCAACTCTATTTTACTAATATTTTATAATTACTATTTTGTGCTCATTACTACTTTGTAAATAAATACATTTCAATTTAGGAATGCACATCCTAAATTGATTCGGAAAACAACTAATTTGATTATTATTGCAATAATTACACCATAAAACAACCTTTATGTTATTTTTGCTATACAATTTTTTTATTTACATATTAATATGGTTATTACTAATTTAGGATGTTTAGGTTGTACAAAATTCTTCATAGTTTATAGGTTAATCAATTCTACTTTATTTGCACTACTTAACTTGTTAGTTTGTGATAATCACTAATTTCTATCTGCACATTAAATTTATTTAGGATATTCATATTGTTAGGTTGTCAGGTTAAAAAAAAATTGTGCACTTAGATATTTTAAGTTTTTGTATTTTCACATTTATCATAATATCTTAATTAATATATTAAGATTCAACATCAATAAATACTAGTGGCGTAATTGATAACAATTTTGAACGCTGCATGTTTCAACTCTATTTTACTTACATTTTATAACTACTAATTTGTGCTGCAACAATAATCTTTACAGGTTGATTTGTCAAAAACCTAACTAACTAATTTGTGCTCATTTGTAAATAAATACGTATCAATTTAGGAATGCACATCCTAAATAGAATGGGAAAGCAGCTCAATTCATAATTATTACAACAATCATAAAACAACTTTTATATTAATTTTGAAATAATATTTTTTTAAATTTATTAATATGCTAATTACTAATTTAGGATGTTTAGGTTGTACAAAATTCTTTATGAGTGAATCAGTTGAACTTTATTTGCAGTTCTTGTTAATTTGTTATAATCACTAATTCCTAATTTTACAGTAAATTTATTTAGGATATTCATATTGTTAGGAAAGCAATTAATTTGATTAGTAATAATGTAATACACTTGGCTTATAGCCGAGTTATGTAAATTTACTTTATATAAAATATTTTTTATAAATTACAATATCCTAATTACTAATTTAGGATATTTAGGTTGTACAGCATTCTTCAAACTTGATAGATTATTTTACTTTGCTTGCGCTTATTGTTTTATTGTAGTATTAGTTGATTACTAATTTCTAAATTTTTATCTCTTTATGTTGATTATATTGCTCTAGAAACGCAATTCTTCTGTTAATGCATCATAATAGAATCTTTGATATTATTTTTTGTTGTAGAATAGATAAGTTATAATGTCTTGGTTACTAAATTATAATGTCTCTTTATATTCATCTCTGTTTTAATTATACTTTAATTCTACGCTACTTGGAAATTTGATTTGATTTGAAAACATATTGTTTAGTTAGCAATAAAATAATTACACCATAAATCTGTTCATTTTAAATTACAATATCCTAATAATTAGTTTAGGATATTAGGTATGTTTCAAATTCGATGTTTTTTTTAACTTGCAAATTTGTGTAAATTACCAACTCCTAAATTCATATGGTTTTATAATAAATTTGTTAGAATGGTTAGAAATTAAGTAATTACACTACGAAACTGTGATGGTATTTGCTATAGAATGTTTTTAAATTACAGCATCCCAATTACCAATTTAGGATATTTTTTTTGTACATGTTTGGTCACAGTTGATGATGTTTTAGTCGACTTTCTTTCCAGTTTTAACTTGCTTTGTGTTTATCACTAATCCCTAAATTTTTAACAATAGGTTGGGTCATTATTAAATAAACAATTTGTTTGGATAGTAATTAATTACACCATAAATATGAGGTTATGTTTTTTGCTATAGAATATTGTTTCTAAATTACAATTGTTGTCAATATCCTAATTACTAATGCGGGATGTTTAGGTTATACAGAATTGGTAAGTGTTAATGGGTGTTTTAATATGACTCTTCTACTTTTCAACTTTGCAAGTTGTGTTAATCATTTGTTCATCATTTTAAATCAATTTAGAATGTTGATTTGGTTAAGAAAACGTTTTGATTGGCTCCTCACACTATACTATTGCGATATTATTTTTTGTTATAGAAAGTTTCTAAATTGTAATATAATTACTAATTAAGGATGTTTAGGAAATCAATTAACTTTGTTAATTTTTTCTCCCTAACCAAGAAGGTTTATCAAGAGTCGATGGATTGCGGCACCGGTGGTTTTGTTGTGCTCCTCTGACGTGCTACTCTATTAGCAATGTTGCTTCTTTTATAAAATGCAGCAGCTTATACTAATTGATTGTCTTCGGGTCTTCTTGAGATTAGTGCTTGCTAAACTGGGTTGCGCGTTGCATTGTGTATACCTTGCTGTTTATAACAACAGTTGCTGCGGAGTTTTATTTTAAAAATGTGGACTTATGATGATACTTAGATATTTGCAGTAACCCTTAGAATATTTTAGATAAAGAAATCAAAGTGAGTGATTGTGAACCATTCATATAAACGATAAAGGAAGCCAGACTAACTGTCTATAACAACCAATAGAATTTAAAGGTAACCAGTATCAACACCTATCTGGCCATAGAATCAAAATGATTAAGTAAATGGTTAATAATCAATTATCCAAATCCACACCGTTACAAGCGGCAACAATCAAATGCATACAATTGTTGCACTCTTCACAAGAGATTACCAGTGCACCTTAGTTTCAGATAAAATTCTTTTAATATCAATGTTAGATGAGAAAATATTTATGTACATAATCTTTGTTTACTTTTAATGGCTGTTTGCCTAAAAGCGCGTTTTTTGACTGCAAATCATTAAATTGAGTAATTGGTCGTAACTGTTTGTTTTCGCTAAATTTGCTGCTTCAAATGACCCACAGAAAGTATTAGAAGTTTAAGTGTTAAGGGTGGGGCCAGTAATAAAACCTCAACCGGCTACCAAACGTGTAGGAAATTTTTTTGTAGTGAGCTAGAGCCACGTTTATTGGTAATTAATAAGCGGAATCTTCTAAAAAAACGTATAATTAAAATGACTGGCCATGTGTTAAAATGGTTTTAAAGTTGCGATTGTATAATAACTAACTTTAAGGAGTACTCAGTACCTGTAGTATAGGTGATTGTCTATAGTATCTATAGTATAGGTACCTATCTATAGTTTTTATATACTATCTCTATTAAATTGAGCGTCACCTGTCCATAACTAGAGAAGAGGGATTAATACACGATTTATAGTGCTTGTGAAACAAAATTTTATTTATATCTTATCTTTTATAACCGTTACTCATTGTCCTTCTACAGAACAAAGATAAACGTAATTAATTAAAACAAAATACATATAATTTAAAACATCGAACATACTTGGTAAGCAAAAAGCAATTATTATCTATCATTAACAGTTGTTAATCCAACAATGTGTGCTGCAGTTGTATGTATTTATTTATTTATTGCGAGGCCTAAGTATACTATTTGTATCTGTGATACTGAAGTCCAGTTATTTTCCGTCGTTTTGGTCCCATGACCCTTCTATTATTTGTGAAATCACTCGCAAATGTTTTTTTTTGTTCAAATAGACAATGTTCACTCTTATTACTATAATTAGGTCTAAAAAAATTAGGCGAAAAGTTAATCCATAATGGAACATTTTCTTATTTTAGTTTTTTAAATATTGTATGCATTTGATTGTGGACTTGGATAATTGATTATAAACTTTTAACTTAATCATTGTGATTGAATTGGAGTTATGTATTTCACAAAGCTGAGTTGCATACAGTGAAGCTCTTTAAAATTTGTTTATTTTGGTATACTCTAACATTTGCTTTCATAACAAATTAAGAAAGGTAGTTGCTCAATACTATAGTAATTTAACCTTATAAATTGAACGGAAATAGTTTTGGACCTATATTTTAATACTTAACTTACAAGAACCCATTAGAAATGTCAAAATAGAGATTTTTGGTAATTTAGGAAAACTAAAAATTTATTACAAAAATAATATAGAAATATCTAAAATCTGTATATTTTGGTTTTTACTTTATTAAAAAAATCAAGAAACAAAAAAATCAATTTATTACTTTTTTTCTCCCTATAGAAAAAAGCAATAAATGGCGTTATTATTAAGATTGGTCGAATGGGGAAAACAAAAACGTGGGCAGTGTCAAAATACGAAAATTTGGCAGACCACTGCATTTAATATTCCACACCAGAGGTCAACCACTTTGCTGGTTTTTTCCTACATGAAGTCTGGCGTAGTGAAGTGTGTGAAACAGACCGACCGGATCCATCCAGCGCCGCCTAGTTCGGACGGTCACAAAATAATATAATACAGATTTTTATACTATCCTCCACTGATCTCGTGCCAACTTACCACTTGATTTATCTTATTAAATTTATAATGATTCTTTTTAACGTAAAAAACCTGATGGCGGAAATATATTGTAGAAAAGTTTTTGCTCGCTTTACGACGACCTCTAGTTATTTATGTACTGCAGATCATCGTGTCTAGGTACACATTAAAAGAGTTATTAGGCTTATGAAAATATGTACCAACATCTATAAGTTGTTATTGTTTTGAGCTTTACAATATATTTTATACTTCATATCAACAAAAAACGATATCTTAGGTTGTAATAGTTTTAAACTACTTATTTTATTATTTTTACAACTGAATAATATATTACTATTTTGCGACCATAGAAGTACTATTATTTTTTCTTTGGAATAATCCGTCATGGGTTCTGGTGAGTAGTGACTACCTGCCATCTGTTTGCCCGGGCATTTTAGTGCAGTCGAAACCCTCTGCGCTCCCACGACCGCTACCTTTTTGCGAATGGCTTCAAATCCCTTACGACTCAACCGAGCCAAGTGCCTGCAAAAGCTCGTTTCCTATACACTAAGCAGCGAATGGGAACAGCCATTTTATCTTTTTCCGTTTAGTTTTAATTTATGTCTACATTTTTTTTTATATTCACATTTAATAATATGTTTTTTGTTTAGAAAATAATATATTGATCTAAATAGAATTGATAGCTATCATGGAACCAACAACTGCGGCATTGCCAAGTCTTTGCAAAAATCAATTTTATAAGGTCCCGCCTTAAGCAAGTTTATTCTAAAGGCGGGATCAATCAATTACTCCTTCCCCTTTTTTGCAACCCCAACTATCTTTTCGTTTGCTTCCTTTGATTTTCTTGGAATAAAATATCCGAAAGCTTTTTCACTTTCCGAGTATAGTTTTGTATTTTATAAGATAACATTTTGATGTAACCCGTAGAATTTACTTGTGTCAAAAAACTACTTCTGGAACGTCAACCAAAATGTAAATTTGGATTGGCAAATTTTAATTCAATAGCATTTTAATCACATTTGCTAACAAATCTATTGGTTGAACCGCCGGGGTGGCATATTCAACTGATTGCTAAAACTGAGTAACGTTTAGCAAGGCCAGAACTTGGATGGAAAGCGCCGTGGCCATTTGGGAAACAATTTTTGGTGTTCTAGTAATCGGATACAAATTTTTAGACTAACAAGCCTTAATTCGATATACACGGCAAAGGGATCTCATATCGATGGGTTTGATGAGACTTGTTTGCAAAAGTACAAGCATTTGCTCCTACGCTGAAATGTGACCTGGTATTAATGTTTGATGGTACGTTCGCGTATTATATAGTGTACTCCGTATCAATTAACAGTTTATTGTGAACTATTAATAACCTGTTTGATCTTGATGTTATTGGCGTTTGTGAGAATTTTTTACGAGCGATCTAATAATTTCTATATCTTTGCTTTAAACAATCTCTGTGTCTGTGACTTTGGCAGCTTTTTCTGCAAGCTAAACTATTTTTGGAATTTGCTACATTTAGTTATTTAAAATTTTTGTCTGAAGATGTGCATCGGTTAGCACGTTAAAAGGAAATTGATTTCTCGCGGTCATTTTTTTTTAAATTGCTAACAGCAATATTTTGCGAAACATGTGGTCTGTTTATGACTCACGTTAAGTCAAGTAGTAAGGTCAACATGAGTTTAACCTCAAAAAGTGATCTTGTATAGCGCAACGTGAGATTGTGCTGTCGCAGCTGTTGACATAACCATAAGCTGACTGTAGGTTTGTCCTTATTTTTCCGACTGATATTTGGAAAGTAAGTGTTTGATAAGTTACCTATGTGAATTAGGTCTATTTAAAAGGGCATTGAGTTTATTTTTAACGCTAGAATTTGCCGTAAAAGTCCCCTTTGCACATCTGTTAAATAACTTACAGTTTTTTGTGATAAAACCTATGTTTTGATTTCGGTAATTACTTTCAAGAAATATTGCTATAATTGAGTGTAGTGTACGAAATTGCCTCGCTGTTGTCTTCCTATATAATGCGATAAAGATACTCCGAGAGAGTATAAAATTAAAATTGGAATGGATTGGCAATCTAATTTTAATTCTTAAAAGGCGTTTCAACTATACTACGAGTATAAAATTATTTAAATTATTTGCTTGCTCAGTTTTCTTTAAATGAAAAGGTACTTTCTGCTAGAATACCGGTTGTAGGTAGAGCTGCGCTTCTTTGTCAGGATGTTTTTTTATTAACATTTGATTGATTCTCGGTTTTTATTTTATTCACGGCTTCACAAAAGAGACCTAGGCTGTCGTTGGGTACCAAATATTCTTTTCCTTCTGCGTCTTTTCCGTTCTCCTTTATCTTGTAGTATGCACAGTAAAAGTTTGTATCTATCAGGGTAGAGAAAATGTGTAGCGCTTGTCGTTAGGTTTTTATCCATGATATTCTACTTTTTCCGAAGCTTTTGATTCCTCTACTATGCACGTCAAGGGTACAGCATAATGTATCCCAGATATTGAAATTTCCGGCTTTTTATTGTAATTATTGTTGGTAATACAATTTTTTCATGATATTCTTAATATTTTCTATAGAGCAAAATTTGCCTACGCTCAAACTTTTTCGGTTAATTGCAATTTTATTTCTGTCTGTAGACAGCTGTTTGTTTCTGAAAAAAATTGCGGTTTGTGTGAATGAATTTAGATATACTCTTGGGCATCAGAAAAAGATTGCGGTTTGTGTGAATGAATTTAGATATACTCTTGGGCATCAGAAAAAAAAATATCATCATGAAGAAGACATTTTGCATGAGCCCCATTTATATTAGTTAAAATACCTGTGAAATAAAACAAAACAACGCGGGGAAAGCAAATAACGCAGACTTATATTGATTTATACAACTCAACTCCACGAAATCGGCGGCCCGATTAAATTTTTTTTTGATTTAGTGGAAACTCAGTTTTAGGCATTTAGTAAAATGAAGTTTAATATCGATCCGAGTCTTCTTTTACCCTCATAGATTGTTTACAGTATGGAACAAATCTTATAATGTTAAAAGATGCTAACTTTGCTGTATGGATGCATATTCATGGTTTTATCATCAGTTTTTAATACATAGCTTACTATTGACGGTGGCTTTGAAGAATTCTACTGCCATAATTTTGATAGGTACCTTTGTCTACAGTTCTGTTGCGAAGTGAGTATCTTTGAAAATATTGGGTTTAAATACTGTTTTTGTTAGTGATAAAGTTTGCTAACATTCGTCACTTATATAAGTGCAGTTATTAGTAGATTGGTGCTACGGTTGAATTAAAACTATGTTATAAAAGACAGTTGGCCAAGTTTGTTCTTTATGAAGTTATAGTATATGTAGAGTAGATTTTCAGAAATGTTTCTTAAAATTCATTAAAGCTTCATGACATAGTAGAGTATTTCGAATGCTATATAACTTTGGGTGAAATTTATTAGTTTATTAAACCCCAAAATCCAGCAACCACTCAGCTACTACTACTGCCTTTCAGAGAAAATTTCCTAAATAGTGTTGTTGATTACAGCGGTCAATGATAGGCGCAATGATTTTTGTTAGTTATGAAACTTCAGCAGAGGCCTGCAATTTTGATATTTTTTGAATACTGATATTTAGATGACTTGGTTTAGAAAGAAACTCTGCTGTTTATACTGGGAAGTTTTACTGTAGGGTGTGTTTGACGAACTCACCCTCGTCAAGGTTGGCTCGGGTGGAACGAACTACGGACCCTTGATATTTTGCAGCCGAGGGTAAATTCCTTCAAACGGTCTTGCCAAGCGAGAATTTCCCATCCCCTCGCTGCTAGTATTGATTCAGTATTACGCTATAATATGTTAAATAATTTTTTGAGTTTACTTAGAATAGTTGCACAATTGCGACATTGTTTAATGAGCAAACAATTTCTTTGAATAATTTTTATTCTATTATATAGGAAAAATATTCACTTGCCGAATTAATGATATGACCCAAATTATAATTCGTACTATGTAGCCTAATTTATTTTAGCTTAGGATGGGTTTTGTGAATATAAATGCATAAAACGCACTCAAGAATTTGTACTTCTTAGTTTCTTGAGAAAAGTTTGTCAATTATATTAATAATGAGTTCTTAGGATTACTGTTATCGTTTTATGTCTTATTTTGGCCATTGTTAAAACTCGCAAGTAACAAATGCCTGATAGGTCAAAATTAACATGTTCATTTTATACCTAATTCAAATTAGGTATAAAGTGAATACGTTGACCAAATAGTTTGGGAAAAAATAAAAATTTGTAAAAAAAGTTGTATTCAAAGATACCTATTGGTTGCTACTATATAATTTCTAACTGACTCGACAAAGTTATGTTAGACATTTTTGTTACTAATTTACTGAATAAAATATTTTAACTGCATTTTTTAATTAGCTCCGTATGGTGTACTGGGTAATATATCCACGTATATACTCATTGGTACAAACTATCTTGATCTCTTTTTTGAAGTACAATTTCTTTGGGCGCGTTATTTTTTTGCGTGAACGCAATATTTTGTTAGGCGAAATAGCGAGAAGAGAAGATTGAGGTGGATCTCATTTTTCTTGTTTAAATAATTGATATAGAAGTGTGTGCATGCTTGAAAAGTTTTTTTTTTAATGAGCAAATTAGATTCTCATTGAAACACAAAAGTTGATAGTTATTCCTACACACGATACGTCCTGACATATACAAATATTTGTTTTTGGTTATTAAAAAGTACAAAATAATATATTTTTACACCCATAATGGCTATAATAAAGAAAAAAAAACAGAAGGAGCGTTTTCCTAGACTCGCCTTGTATAAACAAATCGAATTTGACAAATTAATTAGTATTTGTCAGTGTCAAATTCAACTCAATTAATGTAAGGTACTAATTTATTCGATTTGTATAATCGTATTAATTATCACCTGCTAGAATCCGATATTTTAAACAAATTTAATAGAACATTTGCTCTGGAATGAATACTACATATATAGTTTAATTTAATATACATTTAATTTGAAATATAACTGATGAATCTAATGCCGCTTCCACTGGTCGCTCCAACAAAGTTCGGCTCAAACTGGGCATATTCTACTGACGCGATATTCTTGCTCTTGCTCGCTGTGATCTTTAATTTTTAGAACCGTGTATATACGTTACGGTGCAAAACATAACCTAATGTGAATATATATATATATAACAATACTTTATAAAATATTATATAAATACCTATATACATATGATGAATACTGCGTACGCGTCCCTTCGCTTGCATCGTATAAAATGATCAAATGAAGTGAATTAATTTTTTTTCATTGTAAGCCACATGAGCAAATACTTATAAGAAAAAGATCCTGATTTATTGTTTACAACGGTAAAATTTTAAAAAATAGTTTTAGTACAAGTTTTACTTTTGATGTGTGTCCTAGCACTTAATAAAAATGACTTTTTGTTTTCTATAATTGTATTCAATGAATTATGAAAATGTATTAATTGGCTTTTTTATAAAATGCAGAGATGCATGGAACAAGTTTCATACACGTATTATTAAACATTTTAAATTCTTTTTATTCTAAAATGTTGATTTAACATAAACTAGGTATCAGTAAAATCTACAGCCGCAACGAAGTCTTATCTCTCCTTTGCGTCGCACAGAGTAGAAAGTATTCTGCTATGAGAGTTTCTTGAAAGTTCTTGCTGTTTCCACCCTACTCTAACGGCACATTTATTGATCCAAATATAGTATAACATTATTAGAACAATATTACGCATATGACTTAACATTGATACTGCTGATTATATGCATATCGTCAATGAAGAAGTAGTATTGCAAACAATGCCTATTTTAATATCTGAATAATACATTCAGCGGAACAGTATTTATAAGTTTATTTTTACAGCAGGAGCAGTCAATATTTTAATTTCAGGTCATGACTATCGTTAAGATGTTTCGGTACACTCGGTGGTGCGATCTATTGGTTATATAGCGAAGTACCACTCGAAACCACATCCCTTAATCTTAAGCTTTGCTATGGAGAGTTACTAATGCGCATGAATTCCCCGCCCCCAGCTAAAATCAATATGCACCGCAATCGATTAGTTACGCAACTATAGTCTTTGCAGTACACACTAATAATGTAAACCATTGTTTCAGATAAAAAAAGATGACGTAGTTAGCAAACTGGTCTGCCCAACATGTATGAAAATGACATTTAATATGTACCTGTTCCGTGTGAAGGCTACGAAGAACGATACCAAACTGAAGGTACCTCCTGACTTACAAAATATTATAGATTAAAATAAATATTTTTTTATTCTAAAAGGAACAGGCTGGTATTTCTAACAAGGAAAACGAAAACAACAACAACAAGCCCAAGAATAAGGCTGCAATCAATTTGGACGAACTTCAACTTGAATTCAATTCGCAAACATTTGGTACCGAGAACGTTGAATGCGAAGCGGTTGAAAAACATGAAACCATTAAAATGTTATTAAACCAATATCCAAATTTGGTATTGCCCGAAGAAATTTTCTGCTTGAATATTTTACCCGATCTTAAACTGGATCGCTGTGATGATAAGAAGAACCTCATGCTCGTAGATAGAAAATTGGTGACCAGGAAACGTAAATTATCAGTTGAATCAAGTGATGATGAAATTATTGCTCGTAAAATTATTCGGCCCGGTCCTGCGTCGAGCAAAATTGTTTCCGAGGACGATGAAGAAGAAATAGACGGTGGAAAACAACTTACATCTACTATAAGCGAAGGAGGCAAACGTTTCAATACGTATATTTGTGATTATTGCAGCGAGATCTTTACTAATAAGAAGAAATTAAAAAGTCACATAGCTCAGCATAGAAGGGAGCAGACGGCTGTAATGAAAGAAATTAGTGATTTTGATGATAGTTTTATCGTTGTTTCTAAAACCAATGACGTTTTCGTATGTGATGTATGCAATGAGCTCTTTACAACCAAAAAGCGCCTATCGTACCATTCCAAAGAACACAACCCTTGCAAATTTTGCAATGAGAAATTTATGACTGCAGCCTCATTAGAGGATCATACCAAACAATGTCGGGAGGCTATTATTTCCAAGAAATTTACTTTGGAATTAACTCGTTGCGATGATATTCCAGAAATTCGTGCATTATACGCAAGCGCATTTGAAGATGAAGAAGAGGAAGAAGAGGAGGAGGAAGTAAATGTAGAAACACCGATTGTTGAAGTAGAAGATGATGATTTAGTCATGCTCACAGAACCTGAAGATATCTTAGAACCACCGATCATAACCAACGAATTTGATTATATCAAATCAATATTTGAAAAGGAGAAACGAGCCTGTGGTAACAACATATTGAAGAAAGTACTAGATAGGCCATCGTGTAAATCAACCAACAATTCCATCACCTTCTACGGACTGCATAACGATATTATGAAACAAATTAAAATACCAGTCGTTTTAAAACCACGCACCGATAGCGATTCGATTGAAGGCAAAATTGTCCAGCCGCCACTGCCAGTGGTTAATATGCGAACTTTTGACTTTTCCGACATCGAACCTATCGTAATCCTAGCTGCCAACAAGTTTAAGACTATACAACCAAATAAACCTGCACCTAATAATAAAATTAGAATTAATCCTTTACCTGAACCCAAGAAATTGCAACCTAAATTTGTTTCCGTGGTGCAGCATGATCCTAACCTGCAAACTTATACTATTCCAAACCAAGATATGATGAAATCGAGGCCGCCGCTGAACACGCAAGTTTTGGGACTGCGGAGAATTGTTAAGCCTAATAACACCAATGGAGGAGTAGTGCAGCAGTTGCGGGTTTGTAATAATCAGGGAGTAATGCACAATGGACAATTATTCAATGGACCTCTACGAATCACCGGAGCAAATCCTGCGCAAATTGCTTATCCAGGACAAAGCAATGGACTTATTAAATTAGTGATATCGAGCCCAAATCAAGTGATATCGAGCCCAAATCAAGTGATATCGAGCCCAAATCAAATGATATCAAGCCCAAATCATATGACAGCAGTGCCGCCTCCTACTGTACTAAATTCCACATTTAGGGCGCCCATCTTTCCGAATCCACCAATGATGCCGTTGATTACTCAACCGCCCGTCGCTTCTCATGTTATGGTCAAACCAGAAAATATGCTTAAATTGCGAATCAAGGAGCCTTGGGAGATTAATAATTCGTGATTTACATAGTTATATTTTTATTATTTTGAACTATTTTATATTTAGCGAAAGAGTATATGCCTAGTTAAACAATTGATATTGTAAATAAAGAATACATGTTTTTTATATTGAAGAGATGCATGTTATTGCCCAGATGAGAGCAAATCAACAATCATCATCAATAAAACGTCTAAAATAACCAGGTAGGTAATTTGGTGGGGCAACTATGTAACTTCAAACTTATGACTTATGAGAAATATTTATATCATTAGAAGAATTAAAGCACGATAAGGTTATCCTTATCTATTCCGAGATTCGTAGAAATCAAACCAGTTTGTAACGAATTCAGATCTCGCTCAGAATTAAAAATATGTTGAAAAAATTGTAAAACGCTTTTTCCAAATGTTTAAAATCTTGATGTTTTTCAAGAAATGTTTGGAATGCTCATTCAATATTTTGTTAGAAAATTCTGATGTTTATTGTCGTGACTGCATAGGGCTATTAGAACTTACGTTTTTTCTTGAGGTGGTTCATCAATCGTCTTTGCATTGCGGTCCTGATGCTCTTATTACTCTAGTACACCTCTTACGACTTACATCTTTAGCAGTTTTGTCTCTTTTAAATGCAGGAGCTTTTGCTAAAGGATTATCTTGGGTTAGTATATGCTTGTCAAATAGAACTGTGCGTTGCATGTTCTATGCTTTGCATTTGCGCGGCATATGCTGTGGAGTCTCTTCATCCTCCAAGCATCCGCTGTATAGTGAATCTTCTTGTATGCACAATCTGTGCTTGTTGAGACTACAATGTCCAGTAATCAGTCTTGTGACACTAAGGTTCTCTTCTATGGCTTAAATTTTTGGCGTCCAGGCCAGGCGTACTGACTGTGGCCAGTGCCTCCAAACTGTTTGGATTTTATTACAGACTGTTGGGCATGATGATAATCAGTCTATTGAATTGAACTTCCGAGTCTTTCATGTGCTTGGTTCGCTTGATCCGCTTCTCCCGGTGTTTGCCTTCATATATTCCAGCTCCGGCACAATTTTGGTTTTTGGCCCTATCTGTGTTCCACCAGATGTTTTCCTGATCTGTACCCGGGTATTTTTTCTTGCAACGGCATTGCTACATAAAAAGGACATTTGAATACGGTAACTTTTCATAATGTGTGATCTCATCATTGGAGTTTTTGATCATGCAGCACGTTTATACTCGGTCTGTGAATCCCAAGATTAAAAACGTGTTTGTTTAATTATAGTCTATACGCTGCTTGCTTTACCTCGGCCATCACGACTAGGTGAAGTGGCGGCAGTTTCCGTTGTCAGCAAACATGCCATCTTCTGTACTTTGCCTATTTAACTGACTGTAGTCCTGAGTGATTTTTTCACCCTATACAAGTGCTCCGTATATGATGATGGATCTAACTACGACCTTATATAGCCATCTGGTCATATTTGGTGGATTGTCTCCAAATACGTCCGATTATTTTGGTTGGAAACAGTAAGCCTGGTGTCTATCGTAACTAACAGATATTCTTTGTCATTGCGAGTGAAGTTTCATACATTTTTAAGGTTTTTATATTTTCGGTGCTTTGGCGCCTTGTAAAAAGAACGATTACCGTTTTGTTTAGGTTCACTGATAGTTCCTCTTTAATACATCACCATTTTGTGGTGTTTAGTGCAATTTGCATTTGGCTAGATACGGTTGCCCCAAACTTTCCGTTTATAAAAATGATGAGATCGTCTGCATAAGCTATGACAAAAATACCTATAACATTTAGTTACTGTAGTCCACTGTTGATGACAAGGCACCACAGTGGCAGTGAGAATTCACCGCCTTGTGGGCATCTCCCAGGGACCTTGGCTCCCACACTTTTATTCAAAATAGTTTATTTTGACAGTCCTATATTTTAAATTGGGTCAACTCTATGACACAATTTCGGACAATAAGTGGTATTCTTCGTCTTTTTATAGTCATGTAAATGGAGTTAAAGGTGGTATTTTCAAAAGCCCCTTCAATATCAAAAAATGTCCCCAAAGCTATTTGCTTATAATGAGTGGCCTGTTTGCATCTGCTAATTGCTGATAAATAACCAATTTTCAGAATTTTCCCGATTGGTAGGCACGGTGCTGGTGTAGTAGGTGGGTTTTTAGTGTCCCTTCCCGTATATATCTATCGACTATTTTTTCTAATAGTTTTAGCATAAATGATGGAAAGCTGACAGGTATTTAAGATTTAGCCAGGGCTAAATAAGTAGGTCGCCTTGGTTTTGATATAAATACACCATGAATGTCCTCCAGCTGCTTGGTATGTGTAAATGTACTAAGCTAACACTGAGTATATCACATAATGATAGCTCTCTCAGAGTTGATAAGCACGATGGGAACAATTCCAACGGCTCCTGACGACTTGAATGGTTCAAAGGTATTAATTCGCCATTCCAAGCTACTTTGGTTAATTATGGTTTTGCCTTATTCCAATTCTTTTTATATAGTTTTTTGTTTGGA
>JARJEC010044688.1:0-12227 GCA_030264575.1 Tachinus sp. AB-2021 | reverse complement strand
GGATAGTTTAATGAAAGCTGATGTCGATGTGAGGGTGGTTCGTGCCTTAGGCAGTCGCTAACGAGGGGTTGAAAGGGTTAATTACGGCCACACGTAGGTGGCGGCACAAGACAATGCCGTCATTGTCCTCGCGCGTCTTGAATTAAGATGTTTGTGTTAGGATAATTTAAAAATTCATTTGAATTGGTCAACTATGTTAATTATTATAATCTATGCAATGCATAAAAATAAGTATTTTATGGCCAACTGAAATTAAAAAAGCCCTAATTATATTTTATTGTTTGAAAAATTTCAGCTATATTTTTTAGGTTGTGACACGTGATTGCCCGAAGCAATCATCACTGTGGAAAACAAAAATTGATCCGGACAGGTTGTGGGCGATTTTATTTTTCTCACGAAAAAATGTGATATATGGCTCGCGCTAAGGGATGATAATGACTGGTTTTAAGGGTTGCACTTGATTATTAAAATATATCCCCCAGCGTAATTGTGATATATGTTGGGAACATAATAAACTTATTATCCGTATGCAAAAGATAATTAAAATATTTATATCTGAATTAAATAATACGAAAAAAAGTGGCACATACAATTTCCGTGTGAGTTCACAAGGAGAATATTTACGAGGTAATACATTTATAATTTATTAAATATAAAATATAAACGCATATAACTGGTATACCTATCACGCATAGCGTTTAAGGTACAAGAGCTTAAGAACGAGTATAATCATTTACACGACACGTACTGTATGGAGGATTTCGGTTCGCGTTTGTGCAATGAAGACGGCTTATAAATGATAACATAAATTTGCCTTTGGATATTTATTCCCTAAATAAACCATAAGTACCGACGTGATGTTGGCCGCGACATCTATTAGCATTATGGAGACAATTTATTTTTTATTATGCGGGCGTGCAAAAGACGGAAACGAGTTGCCTGTGTGGCTGCGTTGAATGCAACTAATTAATTATAGCCCGGACAAGAAATGCTTTTTATGTATCCATTGGTAGATACAAGAAACACAATTTTGCATCGTGTGTGTATACAATGACGTGCACACAATTTTCCAGTTTTGCATATCGAAATTTTATTTTGTTTTTGTTTTATCACATCTAATTAATTCATTTGATTTGTAGGTGATACGTGATACATACATAACATTTTAAAATCAATAATTAATCTCTAACCCTAGAAATTTAACTAAATTAGTTTTAGATAAATATTTTAATAGCTAACTTATAAACATGCAAAGACGTCAAAAAGAAGAATTTTGTTTTGTCAGTTTACAAGAAAACTATGAAATTTATAGCAAAATTTGAAAGAAACTATTGTATCTATATTTGTAAATTTCTAAAATCTGCACAAAAAGATTGACAAATTTATTACTTTTTTTCTAAAAATACGAAAACATAAGTTAAATATATATATATATAAAACGTTTCACCCAACAATTTATTTCCGGCATCAGGTTTTAACGCAAAGCAAAATAATTCTAAATTCAACAAGATAAGTAGAATATTGACATGTGTTGGTGGAGGATAATATAGAAGAAGGTGGATCCGGTCCACCAACACATGCCGACATTCTACTTATCTTGTTGAATTTAGAATTATTCTTGTTTACGTAAAAACCTGATGCCGGAAATATATTGTTGGGTGAAAAGTTTTAGTACGCATTGCGAATTACTAGTGTTTGGATGAGAGTTGGAATAAGTACGTGATCGTATGCTTGGTGTATGTCTATAAAAGCGGCTGTAGTTATTTCGTGTTTATAGAATTTGTTTCGGTGGTCAGTGAAAAAGTTGTATATGGCATTAGTTGTACTTATATTTTGTCGGAAATCATAGCTATTATTTGGTAGTAGTTTATCCTTTTCAACTATGTAATTTAGTCGGTTTTTTTATGATTGTATTTAGTATTTTTATAATGCATAGTAAGAGCACGATTGGTCTATAAGATGTCATCTGGTTTTTTCTTCTTTTTGATTGGAATTATGTTGCATGTTGTTATTTGATCTGTTATGGTTCCATTTTCTCACTAATGATTATATATGAGTGGTATCAGGCGTTGTTGGGAAGGTATTTGATCATTTTTTAGTTTATTTTGTCAATTCCGGGTGAGGTGTTTTGTTTAGTTTTTATGGCATTTTCTATTTCTTTCAAATTTATAGATTCTTCTAGTGGATGTCTCGTTGAGGTGTCAATGACTATATTGTTCTGTGTTGTATAGTCAGGTGTCATTTCTTTAAGGAATGTTTCTGCTAAGCAAGTATCGTTTTTTATTTTGTCGTGCGTTTTAGTTATTCAATAAATGATGATGATGATGATTTTATTACTCTCCATGTTTTTTTGATGTCATGTTTTGGATCGAGTTTCTTGCAGAAATTATGCTAACTGTCTTGTTTGGCTTTATTTATATTTTTCTTGCAATGATGCAAGCTGTTTTGTATTCTTCGTAGCTTTCTGCGGTATATGATGATTTGAGTTTATTTAGGGCTAAGCGCCGTTTGGCTATTGCCATATTATATTCAGTTGTCCACCATTGCTTGCTTGTGTGGTTTTTGTTTGTTGTCGGTTTTGGTTTCGTTTTGGGTATATTTGTGTTTGTCTATTTTTGTATGATCTCTTCTAGTTTTTCGTAGCTTTTATGTTTTCTAGTAGGTAATTTATCTCTGCTTTTATATTTTTATTGTATTTTTTCCAGTTTAAAGTTTCTTCTGGAGATTATTGGATTTGTCTGTTCTATTTTGACTTGTACTTTTGATATTATTGGATAATGGTCGTTTCCAATTAGATCTTCAATTACTGGTCAGTCGATTTAGGGTGCTAGTGTGTTTGACGTTAATGTTAAATCCACACACAATTTGTTTCCGGTTTGGTTTATTCTTGTTATGCTTCCCTCCTTAATAATAATTAGGTCTAGGTCGTTTAGTATTTCTTCGATTTGTTTGTCTCTTTTGCAGTTTTTATTTGGTCCTCACATTATGTTGTGAGCATTTAGATCGCCGATTATGATTGTATGATCTGTGTTTTATTTCATTAGTTAGCTGAGTGTATTTTTAACTATCATTGAGTTTGGTGTTATCTATATGTTTGATAAGGTATTGTTCATTATAATGATTATGCTTTAGCATTGAATGTTATTTATTTGTTTAGTTGTGTATTGGCTTTGTATAATATTTTTGTGGATTATTAATGCTATACCCCCGTTCCGTCGTATCTATTGTCTCTGTATATGTTATAGTTTTTAAGTTTTACGTTAATTGTTTCTTTTAGCCAAGTTTCTGATATTGTTGCTAAATGGATGTCATTTTGTTGTATATAGTATTGGGTAGTTTGGCCTATTTTTTTGTGGACTGTGGGCGTTGCACTATAGAATGTTTATATGTGTGTTAGCTATTTTTCTTAAATGGTATTGGTAATCGTGGAAGAAGGTTTAGCTACGCTACAATATTATTTATTATGTTCATTAATTCTAAAAGTACTATATTGATTTCTGGTTTGGATGCAATGTTTATATTTTCAATACTAGTTGTGATTTTGTTTGTTGCATTAGTAGGTTTTTTTGCATTGCTTGGTCTATGGGTGTGTTATTTATTATTTATATGGGTGTGATATATATTATTTGTGTTATTATTTAGTTTGGTGTTTGTCTTTTGGTATTTTGTACTTACTTTATTAGCATATGTTTGATTTCGAGGAATTTCGGATACAGTTAAAGCGTTGTTATGTGTTCTGTGTTTCTGTATGATTTGTTGTTTTTATTGTTTTTATATTGGACATATTTTATCTTCTGCGCTGTGATTTTTTTTGACAGTTGTTGCAATGTTACGCATTTGAAGGGCATTTGGATGTTGTATGATCTCCGCCACATTTATTACATTTTATTGTGGGTGTATGGCTTTGTTTTTTATATATGTAAATTTGTGGCAGTTTTGGCATTGTAGCGGTCTTTCAATGTAGGTGTGCGCTTTATACCGGATTTTATCCATATAGAAATGCGTTGGCATAGTGTCTGGTTCAATGGTAACTTGTATAGTATTTAAAAGAATTATTCCTGCATGTCCCTCTATATTTGCTATTTTTTTGCTAAAACGTCAAACATCTGTAATTATTTCATTATTATTTCCTTCTCCTCCCGTTTTTATTATAGTTTCAATTTCTGTTTCATTGTCAATATGTAGAATAATAAACTTTTGTTGATTTTTTAGCGCTGGTATAAAAGTTAAATATTTATTTATGTGTTTTTTGTCAATATATTTGCGTTTGCTGATGTATTGCAATATGCGTGTATTTTGCGTGGTTCGGAATTTTCCAGTCCGGTAATTCCGCGGCATTTCTCAATTAGTATGGTCCGGGGTGACTATCTTTGTATGTTCTACCTTATTGTAGTGGCGTTTGTGCTACGTCCATTGCATTTGTTTGTGCGGAGGAGCTGGTGGATGCGGCGGGATTGTGCGGGTAATCGGAGGAGTAAGGAACCGTATGATTTGTGTGTAGTGTGTTACTTGCGTGTTAGATTTGTTGTGTCGGCGGGTTGCTTAGTGTTGCGGATTAGCTGTTGCTTTCGGTGTGGTTATCGTCCATGCGGTTTTGTGAGTTTTTCTGTGAATTTGGTATGTGAGGTCGTTTGGCTTGTCGGCCCATACTCCCGGGTTTTGGTCTCGACAGCCTTTGACACGTGTTGGTTTTGTGATTTTGTCTGTAACGATTATGGTTGATTCATTATCAGGCAAAGGTATGTTACACGTTCTTACTGTTTTGCTAAGTTTGCAATTTATATCATTAAATAAATTGTGTAAGATGCCACCAGTAACGTTATTAATATTTCTGACATATTTTACTTATTATTTAAATCTTAAATTACAGTTTTTGCTCGTTTAAAAAATATTGCACAAACATCTTAACGTCAATGCTAATGAAGCACTACCTGCTTCGTTGCTCGTGCTTCAAATTTTGCATGCACACAGGAAAATTAACTTCCCGCACTTAGTTTCTAAATAACTATTTTGGCCTCCTGAACTATGATACGAATATGACAGTTGTACATTGTGTACTCACAGTGTTGTGTAGAATGCACGGAAATGTGGCAAAAACTGTAAAAATACGTATATACAGATATTTAGGATATATGCTGTATTTATCAAATGATATGCTGTATATATAAATGTTAATATTCTATTTAATAAGCTGCCATATGTTGAACATTTATGCAAATGCAAATTGGTTTCGTTTTTACTGACAAACAAATGTATTTTTTTCATAAATATATTAACTAGATTAAATAATAAAACTTTGTCCAAAATCTCACTTAAAAACCTCAAACGTTAAATATTTTGCAACACTACAACTAATGAGTTACTCCCCTTGCGGAGTCAAGTCTGAAAACGTTGTCGCGCTATAAAATATAACATATTGCATTAGAATGTAAATAACTACTCGCGACATGATGATTATTAGATATGAGACATTCTACTATTGACACAGTTAATATATAAAATAACTAATAATAATAATTCTGCCGCCCAAGTGGTTTGGTACTTAGTGTTCACTACTGTTACAAGTATCCGGGGTTCGAATCCAGGCAGTCCTTATTTAGAGAATCAACTTTTTAAGGTTAAAAAAGTGGCATTGAATACACCTTCGGATAGTCCTGCGTACTACCTAGATGTTGCGTGCACTTTAAAGAATACTTTTTGTATTTTCGTCGTTTGGTATTAGAATTTGTGACATTTATAAAAAAAATATTGATAATATACAAATCACTTGTTATATTACCTATGATATAGAATTATTTTTACTTATCAATGCGTTATTAGATAGGGTATTTTACATGTGATTTTATGCAAAAATTGTTTTCTCAAAATAACATGACATTGAAAATGATATTTATATTAAAACCGGTCTGAGTTAACAAATAAATATAAAAAGAAAAAAATAAAATTCTTATTAACTAGTGTTGCTCTATTTTTGTTACGTACTGTTACTGTTTCCCGGTCAAATTGACCGGAGTGACTTATTTAGTATTTTTCACTAAACAATTACTGTAATAAACTTGATGAGTTTTTGGCTTTAGTGAGTTTTTCAATTTCACTTTTTAATGCATTAGTAAGCGGAATTTCAAACTTCAAAATTGCTTTAAGAATATTTTAGATTCCATTTTTGAAGCCTATGTAGTCAGATTGTTTATAAAATACTTAATGTTTGCGGTAAAATTGACCAGTTTGCAACTTTATAAGGATAATTAGCCAAGTTAAATACGTATTAAAAAAAACAACAAATGGAATCAAATTTAAATTATAGATGGATTCTGATGATAACGATGACTATGACAATAATGATCATGCCGACATAAATCTTCAAGACGAAGAAAAACGGCTCGGAATCCAAATATGACTCCGTATTTGAGTCACCACACACACACACACACACACACACACACACACACACACACACACATATATATATATATATATATATATATATATTTAAAAATTTTAAATTATATGGCAATCCTTTTCTTCGTTTTTAATATTTGTTAACTGCAAAATGTTAAAATGTTTCTATTTATGAAACCATATAATTAATAATAAATAGTTTAGTTTAGCATTTTCTAATTTTTACTCATAAAAATGAAATTCATGATTATTTTATTTTTTCACACTAAATATAAACACAAGATGCTAATGAAGTGTAATACGTATCAAATTACATTTCCACTCAGTAATTCCTATTATTGTTTCACTGTGGTAAATAAAATAAGGCTATTATCCATTCATTTCATATGCAGATAACATCAAAACAAATTATATTTAATTGTTATTTAAATTATATAAAGATGTTTACTTTTGATTACAATGTCCGACATTTAATTTATATTAAGACATTACACATTGACAAAACAAATTGTTTGAAAATTGGTCTCATCGTCATGTCGGTTTTGGTTTGCCCTTCGATTATTCACCTGATAATATCTACAACGTGAAGGGTTAATCCGCTCGACCGCATTGCCAATTAAAGCATGATCTAAGCACAGAATATTTGTTTCTAAATTGAACCTAACAGAGTACGATTTACACTGCATTTCGGGTCGTTTTCTAAAATACATATGTATCCAAATGTTGTGTTTCTGTTAAAAATGTGTTAACATTATCGAACATGTATCAGTTCGTGGAAAAATAACTGTAATACAATTGCCGAATATCTCGAAACATCTCCGTGAAAGGGTTGTTGTTGATGTAAACAAAGCATCCTTTGTAAACAAGTTTTTAAGTTAATGGTGCAAACAAAAGTTTAAATTTTTTTGTTAAAGGGATTAGCAAATAATTCTTTTCACAGCAAGGGGTTTGAAGGATTACGTTTTTAAGAATAATTGAAAATTACTGAAGCACTAAGTGTACTTCAGTAATTTTCAATTATAATACATTGTCATTAAATGGTTTTACTTTAAGAGTATTAAACTTTTACTGTGGTTTAAAATATAAAATTAAATTTAATTTAAGCTAGATTATCTTATTAGAAATTACAATTGAGTCATTATTTTGTTTAATATAATAATATATGTAACTGAATCGTTTGGTTTAGTGGACTCGAAATGCTCATACATAATTTAATGCAGTCAAGTGTGTATGGGATTATTAAGTTAATTGCTTAATATAGCCGTGACAAATTTATACTTTTATAGACAGTGGAGACAGAAAGCCGCATGTAAATTGTCTGCCCTTTTACTGCTATCTAGGCACTTGTCACGTACAATACCCGAACTTAACAATTCCATTATATTCAAATATCTACTGTTTACAAGGGATGACCCACCTACTTTTAACTATCAACATGACACACTTTAATGAGCGCATCACGTATGTTTTTGATAATAAGATACAACCATTTTACGATTCGGGAGGGCCAATTAAAAATCTATGATTTAAAGCTGGAGTGGAGATACACCCTCATAATTGTAAATAACATGTAATTTGCAATAGAACTTCCTGCCATTATATAAGAATCATAAAAATATGTCGCGTGGGATGAAATGTAGAAACCATCTAAATCACGAAATGTTTACAGAAAAAAATGGGTCTAATGTGAGCACATTAAAGTTGATGTTAGTTGAATTTATCGCGTGATAAAATTCATCTTAAATGTCTCAATTTAAGTGCAATTATTTGGGGCACCACAACCAGTGTTTAGATCCGTGAATTGCGCCACCTGAATTGCCGGACCTATATTTCCTGTAAATAAATCAAAATTGACAGCACTCCCACGACATTGTAAATCCTCGCCAAAGTACGAGAGTTTTCACTTAATGAAGACATAGACTTTAAACAAGTTAGATTAGATTATACAATATTGTTCGTCTAATTAATAGTAGTAAAGTAACTATTGATACAATCTGTGGGTGTATAAATGTCACAACATATAACTGATAGAAAGGAAGAACTTATTTATACTTCATTATTTATTTAGGTTTGCAATATTCTGAGAA
The DNA here is from genome assembly GCA_030264575.1 of Tachinus sp. AB-2021. Taxonomy (NCBI): domain Eukaryota; kingdom Metazoa; phylum Arthropoda; class Insecta; order Coleoptera; family Staphylinidae; genus Tachinus; species Tachinus sp. AB-2021. The sequence continues at coordinate 3,741 of JARJEC010044688.1, read as the reverse complement.
TTGCACAATTCAACCGCGAGGAAATTAACAAGTGTTGTTTTCTCTCATCTATCCTTACGGGCGGCAGATGGGTATAGCAAATACACAGACAAACATTGAACACGAGTTTTGTAATGAATACGGTGTATCAAATGTATTGTTGATGCAGAACTATTGAAATGTGAAGTGGTTCTGCGGTGGTTTGTTTGGGGAATATCAACCGCCAAACTTGCTGCTTGTAACTGTCCAATTTCACGCTCTTTTTACTCTTATGTGTAGCTATGAAACATATACACAAAAACAGCCTCAGAATGATTTAGGAGAGAATTGGAGGCACATGTATTGCAAGTAAATTAAAAATTATACGCACACACACACACCGCAAAATATAAATTTTCTGGGTTGTTAAGTTTGTTCTTACTTCATTTTTTATTAAGCTGGTTTTTAATATAAAAGTATTAACATAAAACTTTTTTAATTATCGATATACCATGTGATATTTTTATAAAAATATATTGGATTTCAATTTTTATAGGTTAATTAAATTCGTGAATTTTTATGACCAATAATGTGCAGCAAAATATATATTATATTTATAATAATATTGGTTACATGCCATGCAAAGTACCAAAAGTTTTGAGTATTTACAACAATATGATAATTATCATATTAGATTAGATGAGATAAAACAATGATTATACTATACCGGAGTTCAAATTGGCGGAATTTAGATTTAACGTGCGTGTTATTTTAATAGCTAAATTAATAATCTTGTATTTACCTTTTTTTGTTTAAAAACGGTTTTTATAGCAGGTTTTATTTTTTGTTGTTGTTGCATATTACTACTAATCAACAATAAAAGTTGACTACTACTGTTCACTTATAACTAAAAATTATAAGAAATAAGATTTTTTTAATTTTAAATTAAAATTTATTAAATACTTAGTTTTAAAATATGATTAGAAATCTACAATTTCCGTTAAAAGGTTAGGTACAATTTTTATTACTTTTATGATTATCTTATGTTAGTTTATGTTTATTTTTTTAATGTTTTTGATCGAGTTTGTTAAAAAATTAGAGGTTGCAAAAAGTAATATGTAGTTTTTACTAATGAAATAATAATGTATGATTACTAAAATATTAAATATGACTAACAATGCATTTGAAAAGTACTGAACAAACATATTGTTATTTATAGCTGACATATAAGATAAAGTTTAACTTAGATTTTAAAAAGAAGTGTGATATACAAGCTATTTTACACTTTATAGGCAAATACTTTATTATAAAAAATATTTCCAAAATTAATTTATATGCAAGCAAAAACATTTATGAATATTTTTTTATAAATTAATATTAATAAAGTTTTACAAATAAGTTTTTTAAATTATAGAAATACATAAAGTGTACTTTTAATTTTAAGTATTTGTATAACGTAATATAGCACATTTACTGTTTTTTGTTTTCACAAATGTAAGTACAGCTTAAGATTTGTGTACTTTTCATCAACATTTTTACCAATGCGTTCTGTTTTGTTTTTATTAAAGTTGAAATAATTCCTCGCAGAAAACGAATTTGAGTCGTCGCACTCGTCAAACAGAAGGAGCGAGAAGTCGGCTTTCGAATATAAGTGAACAAGAGCGGGCATCCGTACGAGAGAGCAACAGACTAAGCACCATTCGAACGCTTAACGCGGAATCACCAGAAATATGATTAGCAAGGTTATTGGATGCACGATTGCGAGCACGGCAGTCTCTTTCTGCATCAGCTGATTTGATTTGTTCTCAACGGAACGCGAGAGAGTGAGGATATCTGAATAAGTACCCAAAGAACGGCAGATAAGCTGTTGATTATACTTCTAATCTCCATATTGTCATTGGTCAAATGAGTCATATTTGTACCTACTGCCAGGCACTTAAGTTCAATAATGAAACGAAAGGGGTGTGTTGCGTTGGCGGAAAAATAAAATTGCACCAAGTTGAAGCACCACTTACTTGCTGGATCTACAACTGAATTGAAGCATTTCCTATCAAACATCAGGAAATATAACTCTTGCTTTCAAATGATGTCAATTCATGCGAAAACTGTGACTGTCCCATTCATGCTCACGTGTAAAATCAAATGACAAATATATCACAAAGCTGGCTCTCTGCTCTCGTTCCTTCAGATGTATTTTACTGGTGATTATAGAGATGAAGTCAATGTACGTTGTGGAATACAAACCTTGCTAAGAAAATACATCATTTTACAACTACAGGAGGTCCATTACGAACAGAACAATTTGGTAAGTTTGTTCAAAACGGCAATTGATATGATGCCAATGAATACCCACAAAATTGTAATTCACGCAGACAAAACGCCTGCTTTGAGATCAGTTTTTTGCTCCTTTCTCATCCATAAAACTACAATGTGCCATAACTGCAAAGCATAGGTTATAAAATAGATCCGCATCAAATATATAAAAGATTATCCTAAATGAAAGCAATTTGTTTTAAGCTGTTAAAATTATTTAGACGTTTTCTATTCCAATGCTTATATTTGTTTACTTTTGTTTATTTGTACTTTTTATAAATTTTTGTTTGTTTTTTGTTTTCTTCATTTATTTTCTGTTTATTCTTAAACATTTTTAAATATTTTATAAACATATCTCTATGTTTTTCAATATTTTACGGTATTTTCTACACTCAGCATAATTAATTTTTTTAGTTTATTATTTGATAATTCACATTTTTTAAGGTCGTACTATATTTCGAAAGTACCTCTTAACTTATCTTAATATTTAAAGACATTGCAGATATTTCAGGATAATTTTTACATTGAAAACTGTGACTGCGCCATTCATAGCCATGTGTAAAATCAAATCACAAATATATCACAAAGCTGGCTCTATGCTCTCGTTCCCAGATATTTTTTTTGTTTATTCTTTGTCATTTCACAATTTTTAATGACGATGACTATATTTTTAAAGTACCCCTTAAATTATCTTAATACTTAGAGACACTGCAGACATTTCAGGATAATTGTTGACATTTTAACTGAAGAATCAATTATTCTTTGGGTTTTAATTTAAGTTTTTAAAATTAAAAATCAATTAAAATTTCTTTTTAACATTTCACAAATATGTTTCAAAATTTTTCAACGTTTTACAATGGCTTACCACATTTTAGAATTTTCAAGGTTTTTATCATATTACAAATTACATAATCTTAAACAAAAATTAGCTAAAAAATTATCTCAGAATGTTTTGTTGCAAATTATTGATTTTTTTTGTTGAATATTATCAGTTTATTTAGTTAGTTATATGTTGTACATTGCACATTCTTATATTTGTTACTTAATTTCTATTTAATTCTTTTTTCTATAGATTATTTTAAATGTTTAATATTTTGAAATTTTTTTATTTAGTTGTTCTTTAATCTTTTATTTTTTGTTTTATTTTTGTTCATTTTTAATTTGTGTTAGTTAATTTTTTTTAAATTGATGTTAATTTTTGTTCTTTTTCTTTATTTTTGCTTATAATTTGCTTAAACATCTTGTTTAGTTTTCGATTTTTTTGTTTATTTTTGTTTATTACACTTTTTAATTTTTTTTTTTGTTAATTATTTCATTTTACAACAATCTCAATATTTTTAATTTTAAAAGAATTGTGAAATATACTCAACAGAATTCAATTTTGTTAGTTTATTATTTATAATGTAAATTAAATATTTTATTTTCACTTGGTTTTTTTATATTTGTACTTTATTATCGATTTTGATATTT
>JARJEC010044675.1:0-14103 GCA_030264575.1 Tachinus sp. AB-2021 | reverse complement strand
TACCGCAACGACATTATTAAGTAATATTAAACTACAACAATTAACACATCACACACATGTACCACTTTAATACTGACACAACTGACATTTCGTAATTAACCTCCACAGGCGTCTACGACTAGAAACGCAGACTGTCGCTTTGATCAATTTGTTTTCTCGACAAACTTCAATTTAAAGTTAAATTTCTCAATAACTAGTTAAAAACACTATTATTTAACTAAATAATCGAATAATTATATCGAAATATACATTTATTCTGTTATAACGTATAAAAAACATCATCAATCAAAGCGATTATAACTTAAATTAGTTCAAATATTTTCAAAAATGCAACGGTGATGCGCATATGCAAATGCAGGGGAACTTTGTTAAGTTTATTGTCAATTTAGCAAACTGCATTTAATTTTATTAATAACATTAAAATTATGGTAATAAGTACATGTGGAATTTCCACAATGTGGCCATCAGCAACCACACAGCAATGTTGGTCAACGAAATTTATTAATTAAGAGCAATTTATATATACCGAAAGTGGAAATTTATGCAATAACAGCGAAACATAACATTTGAAATATTTTTGTAATTAAAATTTATATTAAAAATTTTAAATATAGAAATAAAATAAATGTACAATGTTTTAAATACTTGTAATAGCTCATAGCACATATTAATATTTAAATTTATTTATTTTAAATAAACAAATCCCCATTATTATAATAGAATAAAAAATAAATGCTACATATACTTAAAAAAACTCAATTAACATTTTTAAACGTAATTTAATTTAAAATTTGATTGCCGCATAAATACGTTGTGAGAATATTCTTTATATTATAATTTTTCCTTTTATATTTTGTTGTAGCATTTTAAAATCAATTTTGAGATTATATATGAATTAAGTCAATTCAGATCAAGTACATATAATTGCAATTAGTTAAGTATAGATTGTTATTGTTTACTATGTGTATCTATAATAATCCGAAAATCGCTAGTAAATAATTTGTTCATGTTAACGGTATTACCTATACTGACACAATTATTTATACAAAAGCAGCCAATGCGATTTGCAGTGTTTCCAATTAAACAGCATCCACAATTATGTGTTCAAAGAGCTTTCCTATATGACAACTGAGGAAGCATTCATGACACTTTGTAGATCATTAGTGTACTTAAAGCTTGGATGCAGAAAATTAATTTCAAAGCATACGAAGTAATGGTCATTCGAATAATAATATTCATTTATCACACGAATATTGCAAAGAATTTTTATTTCAATTTTTTTAAATCAATAAATGAAATAAAATTCAAAATATTATAATTATAAAACAATTACCACGCCATTACTACATGTTTTGAAAAATTTATTATACCATGGAGCAATGGCATCGTAATTCTGTAATAATTATAACGTTTTAAATTGTAAGTTAAAAAAACATTGAATGGAAAATGTCAAAATATATAGATTAGATTACATAACTTATAAATTATAAGTGTTCACAATATATGTTAGAATATTAAGTGCGGAACAAACTCGATAAGTGAATCGCAGGCTTAAAGAACGTTGTAACTCGCATGCATTAAAAAAAAAACAATTTTTTTCCAGAATACCATTATATGGCACATAATACAACTGATAAAATTATCAATTTTAAATAGTTGACCAATTAAATAAGGTATTTAGTTTAGTGTAATTTTTCCGTTTTCCGCGTAAAAAAGTTGTTCTGTTTTGTGTCTCCTAAAAAGTAAGCGCAATGTAAGTTACAACGTTCTTTAAGCTCACCCTTCAATTTATAAAATTATGTATTCAATATCTAAGCTTTATTGATCTGTGTATTGTAAACCTACAAACTAATACAATACCCAAATAATATTTGAGTAACTTTGTTTTTATAGTTTATATCAATCGTCGGTTTTGATAGAACTAATAGCTTAGTCGGCGACTTGCAAACCACTCCACAATGATAAAAACAAAAAATTGTAATAAACCTTTTTTCAGTCAAAATTAGTGCACACTTTATTGTTTATTTTGTTGCAATCGCATTTTGAAAATGACCATTTTATTAAATGTCTACCACGTCATTTTTATAAGAAACCATTCTTGCCGGACAAAAAGAGGCACAGCTAGATAAATACGTCAATCTTACCAAAGCCACTCTTAACGCATCGCCTCGATGCAACAACAGAAACGTCAACTTAATCACCCGTGGAACCCATGTCAGAACAATTAACCGCATTAACGGCAAAGATTGCCGAAGTAAGAGCAACCGTACACGAGGCTTCTATGGAGAACTGTCGTCACATTTCTCGCTCCATCTTAAGATGGAATGTGTTAATATCATTCCAATTTTGAGGCAGATGCTAAGAAGTTCCACTTGCGATCTTCACCAGATTTTGCGGTTGTCCGGTGGCCCTACAACGATTCGTAATCAAGGAATGGAATGGTAACCACTGAGTTTCTTTTAAAAAAAACTGACTGGTGCTGAACATGAATAAGGTGCCCATGATCGATCACTTCTGGCAATTTACAAAGCCCTTAAATATTTTCGTCGCATGGTTGAATTTTTCGATATATAAGAACCATAAGCCCATTACTTTTGTCTTCCAACAAAACGCAGTGTTCATTTCGGCAATTTCGACACCTTCACTTCATTCGGCAATTTACCACTGACACCAGAAACAATTGTCGGCCATTTATCACGATGGCCAGAAGCTTATCCTGTAGAAAAGTCCCTGAAATCGTCCCCAGAACTATATTCAACGGATCGGATTGCCAGATTCAAAGTGCCATCCAACCAAAACAGTTTAAATCTAATCTGTTTAATGAGTTGAAGCCGAGTAGGGTAGTATTGAGTATATCTACTGGACGGCCTTCTTCCAATAGTATAGTGAATAGATTTCATCGTCAGAAAAAAACCGCGACTAAGTGTCATGTCGACGAAGAATGGAAGGAAAGCCTTCTTGACCCAAAATCTACCATTACTGAACTAACGTATGAAGAACCGGGGGATTACCAGCACAATTATGGCACCAGCCTCAAAACAACATCCCAGTTTGTCAACGACCTATACAAACACTTCTCACACCTAAACCCTATTCCTGGCTCACACCACAAAAATAAAGCAATTTTCGAGTTCAATAACCTCAGATTCTGCAACAAAGAAATATTATTATTATGCAATTAAAGGTATAAAAAAGCTTTATAAATGCCATACGAAGGACCGTATTCAGTAGCCAGTCAAAATATTTACTATTGTCAAAGACAAACAGCACCCCAGCGATAAATCTATACCGTACAATTCCCATACCAACTGCAAGCCGAAGTTTCTACTTGCATTTCTTATGTATATATTTATTGTTTATTTTTTAGTAATAATTAGCGGGAGTATATGTGGCAACAATCGAAACGTGTTTTAATCTCAGTCAGACGGACAAAAGTTTACTCCCGTAATAAATACTCTCGTACCGCTGTAAATTACGAAATTTCTTTAAAGAATTCCAGGAATTTAATATTGGATTTTACCTAATGACAGTTTATGGTTTAGTGAAAATATCTGCCGTTAGTTAGTATATAAATAAACTGTTAAACTATATAACTCTCAGTTGTTATTTGTATTTAACAAACTAATAAACTTATTCTAAATACATTCAGGTGCACAAAAAACAGGTAACTCATTGTTTTTATAACAGCGTCACTGTTGCAATACTGCAAACTAAAGTTTTAGTATATTATTAAAAAACCAGTTTCTTTAACAATAGGCAATCGTCATTAAATCAAAATTTAAAAAAGGTTTTATACTCAACATTATGCGATGGGTATTAAGATGCCATTAGTTTTTCTGTTGTTAATAGTAATGATTTTACTGACATTAAGACACCCACTGCAAGTTAGTGTGATCATTGTGGTTTGAAGTGTTGAAGATTGTGCCGTTCTACGGTCCAAAGAGTACTTGAACAATTTAGAGAAACCGGCAAAACTCATAGACCAGGATCTGGTAGAAAAAGAAGAACAATTGTCAACGATGACCGATTTATTATTCTAAATACTATGCGGAATTGCCATGTAATTTCAGTGCAAACAAGAAATTAACTTCGTGAGGTCCGTGGTACAATTATAAGTGTGTGAACGGTTCGTACAAAAAGTTGATTTGAAAGCTTTCAGACTAACAGCAGGACAAACATTAATCCGAGTAGCCACACTCCAATTTGCACGCAAAAATTTGAATTGAACTTTGGCACAACGGAATAGAATACTGTTTTCGCACGGGTCTAGATTCTGTCTACATACATCAACTGCAAAAGAACCGAGTCCGCAGACGGACAAGAGAACAATTTGCGCAGTGCATTTTTAAAAAGTAGGTTACACGTGAAGAAGGTACAGTAATGCATGGGCGAGAAATATGATGAAGGCCTGTACTGAATTGGTTATTATTGATGGAAGATCGCTGACGGCACAGCGGTATATTGAGAATCGCATACTTGCTTCATTTATCGGTGATGGCCGTACTGACAAGATAACGCAACACCACATTCCGTAAAGTGCGTAACAGAATATCTGATTGAAGTAGAAATTGAAAAACTAAATTAGCCAACATGTACTCCAAAAGAAAACCCCATGTTTTGATGATGGTGGAAATACAAGTAGAAGTCATGCAGTTGTACCAACAACGATGATCTTCGTGTAGTACTTAAAAATATTCATAAAAAGATATTAATAAGCTTATTAGTAGTATGAGCTGCAGTACGGAACTAATAGTTTGAGCCGAAGAGGGCAATACAAGGTATTAACAATTATTCGAGTGAAATTTTTTCCCAATCTCTGTTAAGTGCATTTTGTAATCTTATTCCAACCATTAAATTATCTTAATTAACTATTATTACTACACTGTACCGTACTTTCTCTTAAAACATCATTCATCCTGCATATTATTCTACCTTTTTCGGTGTTCGTAGATTCATTGCGGTAATCACGTGCTTCAATAAACAATTACTTCTGAATGCACGTCCTATCCATTCTCTATTTCATTTTAATATTAGCCTAATAACGGTATTTCCATTACCTTTACAATACTTCTCCATTCCGCACCTTGTCTGACCACCTAATGTCTATTGATCTATTCCAGATGCACATTCAAGTGCTTCTATGCAAATTTATCTCTTTTTAATATAATATAAAGTGTTTTGCAGTTTATATATAACAGTCCAAGAGCTAAGATCAAAAAGTGCAATAATTTTGAAAAGGCTGATTCTTTCAAATCGTTCCTTATTTATCCATAGAAAGCTATTGCAGAATCAGCAAGGCAGGTATCGGAATACTTGGCGGTGGCGCGTTTGAACAGTGTTATTTTAATTAGTATGCAAAAGTTATTTTGGGGGTATAAGGTAGTGGAAAAGATTGGATGAATGAGAATGATAACATAAATAAGAAAGAAATTAAATGATCAAATGTCAAAAAAATTACTTTAAAAAATTTCTTCTTTCAACGTTGTAAGTAGCACCGAACTCAGTATCGGTATAATGTAGTATGCATTTTCGGCCAATATCCATACTATTCATGTCTAAGTTATTCACTCACCCGTTTGCAGACTTTATTAAAAAGTTAATACAAAATTAATAAAAATAATAAAAGTTAATATAAAATTAATAAAAACAAGAGCAAACAAAAATTGTTTTGTTTCTTTAATATTTTTGTTTATTTTTATTTTTGTTTGTGTTTTACTTCATTTTATGTAATTGCCTAATATTATTTAATAATTACCCTTAAAATAAATATTTATTATTAATCGGAAATTTGTGATATTCCATTTTAAATATAATAGCATTATTTAATGATTGAGTTGAAAATGTCCAAATAATTAGTAGAATTTTTCAAACATTTGGAAAATTTAAAAAAATGCAAAATGTTTTTGCCAAGAGAGTAAATACAAAAATTATAAAATCAAATCAAAAAATTACATCACCATTATCAAATAATAATACCCAGTAATAATAAAAGATAAAAAATATAAATAATGAAACCAGTTATAATAATTAATTTTCCGATTCCGTTGTTACAAGTAATTTAATTGCAAATATTTTAATTTGCCAAGATAATGTAATCCTGGGTATTAAAGCTAACAATGCATACCGCACAAATTCTTCAGTTAAGTGTAGCTTAGGCACGTTTGGCTTCATTTTATGGAAATGCAAAATACATTTGATACACAATCCCAAAAGTCACAATTAATATTTCATACTTAACAATCTACCTAGAGAAATGTCGAGATTAAAAGACGATTATTTCCCTTTTGCTTCCTGCGGATTACGTTAAGTAGCCAACTTTAGTGGAGTAAATATTTAAGTGTGGGCATGTGCTAAAGGAAATATGGGGGTGGATTTTCTCCGCGTCAAGGTACATTTGCGGTTTCCTAGATAAAGGGAGCATCTTTATTATTGCGGAAAATTCAAATCCTCGGATTTAATTGAACAGTTATAATGATAATTTGTACTTAAACGGGTTGGAAAATTTTCATGCGGATTTGGAACATTTTCAATGCGAATATAAATAGTTTGTTTGGGTAAAGCAATACTGTGACCTACTCATTATTTAGTATTAAACCTCAGGTGCATAAACCGCTATATATTAGTCTGCCTTTCTGCAAATGTTTGTTTATACACTAGTCTAGGAATAGCAGCTAAATTTTGTGTTTATTGCTTCTCGTGATACATGTTTAATCTGTGAACATTTATAATTCCGCATGCAGTGCTTTTCAATTTATGTAACTCTGTGATTGCACATTTTTAAATAAAATTAACAAAAACACAAACAATCTATTGGGAATGGAAAGCAACAACAGATTTAATAAATAAATTCATTTTCCATATTTATTTCATTTTATTTAGGCAAAAATAATATAATTTATTATTAAAATAAAGAGTACATTTAATTAGTAAAATGTACATATTGTAATTGGATGTATTTGTAATTAAGATTAAAATATAAGCATTGTCCCTTACGGCTTTAAACGGTGGTGTTCATGGCATTTAATTAATTTTTAACCAAATTAATTTAATAAATTAATAATCTTAAATAAAAATAAAGGTAAACATGCAGAATCACAAAGCAATATTACATTATTTAATTTCAGTAAATTACTTTATGGCTACCTTATCTACATTTTCACCAAAATCTCCTATGTAATTATTAATGTTATAAAATAATATTCATAGTATCTTACATGAATCTTTGGGCGTATTATTAAATGGATGTAATATAATAATTTAATTCATCAATGTCAGGAAGGTTATTTTTCTGCATCTATCACAATGGAGCAAGGAACACTGAATGATTTAAATTCAATGCTGTTGGTTTTTTGTCTATGCGGATAAATAAAAAAGTAAGCTGATAAGCAAACCGATTTCTTATTTTTATGAATAAAACATAAGTAGTATGATCCGATTGTTAATTTGAATCTATTTACAATTTATTCCATATTAGATTTAGGAAAATATATATTAAAATGTTACTTTCTATGAATTTATAACATGTTATTTAAAATTATATTAAATTCATTGCTTTCATGCTAACACAATCAAATTTTGTATAATGAAATAATATCAAGCGATAAGAAAACATGTTGAGTCATTGAAAAAACTGGTGGCACCACAGATATTTATTTACTTATATACGATACTTCCTTAAACCATTATTACTTTTAGTAATTGTAATACTAATAAGTATCAATCAAACACAACAATGTCAACAAAATATTTAAGCCAATTGCGCAGTTATAATTAACTCACCATGGTTTGTAGCGACCTGCTTTATACGATTTTGTTCTCGCAAATATCTGCGGGCCGCAACTGATTTCAGTCATGATATTTGTGATACCGAATCTGTTATTCATTTAGTATATGTTAGGCACTACCAAAACACTCCACGGCACTTACACTTACGCGAAATTAGTGATTTATTGGAAGAGCATTCGATACACATTGCACAGCTCATGGGTACGCGACGACTGGGGTAGGAATGTCAAACGGCAAATGCAGGCATACCAACTGATTATTTTGTATATGAATAAAACGTTATAAGTATAATACCAGATTTATGATTTTGGTATATTTTGTTAATTTTGCATTCAATGGGTAGAATCCATGCACATTATGATGTAAATCTATAACAATAAAATTAGTTATTAATTAATCATAGCATAAATTGTGACAATAAGTAAATGAATGATAACGTAATACAAGTCAAAACGATTTTTATAATAAAACAAGTAATGAAATGGTGATATCTGGTTTTTTCAGTATTTAGGATCATCAAAAATGTTATTTATTTGTCAATACATCGGGAAAAATGTTTGCTTAACTGCAAGAAGAAAAATATTCTTAATATCAAGAATTGGTTAATGCATAGTAATATTGAGAAATCTTTGAGATGTGTTCAAATGTTTGAAATATCCGAAAATGCTTGATATATTGCAAACTGTTGTAAAATTAAGTTAAGAAGTTATAATTATAATTATAAAATATAAATAAATGAAAAATATCCATGGCATGTTTACATAATTCTTATAATAGCGATGACAACTTATGGTGGGTGCAAGGAATGGTCGACTTCCTACTACGACCCAGGAGTAACCAGCAACCCACGACGCGTGTCCACCAGGGGGGGGGGGATGCAGATCGTGGGTCATAGTCTCAATTAAGGAACTACGACTTACGCCTCTGTGACAAACGCTACAATGATGTAATCGGTAGTAGGTACATTCGCATGCACTCGAATAGATTTCCCAACTTATCATTGGCAAACCTTTATTGACCGTAGCTATAGTCAACCATCTAACTGGCATTCCCACTCCAAATTTTATATAGCGTCATTCCCCACCCCTCCACCACATATCATCACACGTCGCTGTCCGTGTTGAACTGTGGTTATTTTCTATGTACAAATTTTAATGTATTATTTCTACGTTCTTTATTTGAATATATTATTTTATGATATTCTTAACTTCTTAATCGTGCCCATAAAACCTAGCAACTCCTAAATTAATGTACCCATCACAATAAAATAACCCACAGCGGTGTCACCGTTTCGCAAAAGCATTCAAATGCGTGCAACCATCACAAATTGACGTCCAAGCAGCAAGTGGCGTTGCAAATTGACGTCCGAGCAGCAAGTGGCGTATAAAATTGACGCCCAAGCAAGTACCGTGACAACTCGTGTCCGACAATTCACAACCCCCAATCCGCGAGTTACTGGCTGCTGATAAATCTTTTAAATGGATCCCAATAAAGTGAATGGCCAAAATTATACCAACTGCATTTAAAATCGAGTTTAAACCTAAACGAATGCAAATAAATATATTAGAATGAAATAGTGGCAAGTCCCGCAAAAGCCCCCCCCCCCCTCTCACACTCCCTCCCCCTCTCTCTCTCTCTCTTTCAGAAAAAATATATTAAATTTCAAAGAAAACATGAATGAATCTGTAAAATCATCTATTCTCAAACGCTCAAGATAGTTTGGTTTCAATTTTATTCGTTCAAAAATGCTCCTAACGTTTAATAAATATTATGCTAGATTCGAGGTCCCAAAATCATCAAAAAATCAATCAATCCTAAAACATCGAAAACAAACTTACTAATTATTTTGAGTTAGCTAACAAATGCAAATCGAAGATTCTGTGGAAATTTCAAATATAAATATTGACTCTAATCTAAACTAACATTAAAATTTCATATATTCATAGTCATCACTCGACTATGGAACTTCCAAAAAATAAATATTGCTCTGTGTAAAAATTAAAAGAAATTTAAACATCTTTCCTCAAAAATAGACTAGCTACCACAAAAAAACTATTCTGGTCTATTTTCTATACCTCTTGAAAAATATGTTTAGTGCTATTATTCGCAATGGTAATTTTCGTGACCGCATCTTACCACTTTTCTTTCAAACCTATGAAAAGCATTTGAAAGATGCTTGTATGAATCAATTGTATCGCAAATAGTCAACTCTATCAATATTGCTCAACATGGGATTTTGTCTAAAAAGTCTACTGTACTGGTAAACAGTTGACTCATCAAATTTGGTCAAAATTTCGATATTTAACTGCCAAAATTAAGTGAATGTGATCTATACAGATTTTGTTAAAGCATTCAATAGCGTAAATTTTATAATGCTGTTCATAAAACTAAAAAAAACGTTTTAACGACCATTTCAGTTAACTTAATGCCTCGCATTTGAAAAACAGACAAATGTGTGTTTTCTATAAAGGCTTTTCTTTACACTATTATACTGCGAGTCTAGAGCTTCTGCCAAGACGAGAGAAGTCAAGATCAAAACAAGATATATATTTTCTTAGATCGAAATCAAGACGTGATCTCGACAAGATCAAAACGAAATCTCACATTTTAAAAAATATATAATTAAAATTATTAGTATAATAAAAGTGCGTTTAATAAATGTTATTTATAAATATTTAAATATTTTTTTAACCTTTCAAGATCTTGTCAAGATTTTGTCAAGATTCTAGATCAAGATCGAGATTGATATATCAAGAATCTCGGCGAGATCGATGTTTTAAGATATCAACGAAATCATTTTTATAAAATCTCGACAAGACGAGATCGAAATTTGATTAATCTTGCGTCTCGTCTCAACAGAAGCTCTAATTGTCTGACTGTCTAACTGTTCGGTAAACCAAAACAAATAAAGCTTTTATCTCAACGTCGCTTGATTAACTGATTAACTACACCGATGGATGGTCGATGTAAAATCAATGTCTCAACGTATATTATGGAAAGAGGCCCTTTTTCAGATAGAGACTAACTAATTGCATGCTTGCCTTTGCTCGTTTCTTTAAAAGCTACCGCAACTTCAGAACAGTTATACGGGTATAACCGATTGTTTTATATTGATAATTGGGTTATTGTTAATTTAAATAAAATTCTAAGAAAGAATTAAGAATACTAACAACAAAGTCAAACACAAGATTGGTGAAAAAAGAGGCTGTGGTGGAAAACAGACAAGGGGAAGCAGAAAAAAAAACTGCGAAGTCAGAACTTAAATGAGGCACTGAGGTAGAAATCTAAGAAATCCAATCAGTAAAAAGACCCATACCCAGGCCAAAACAAGACCAGGAAGTGCAAAGACTGTAATTGGGAATTAACTATATTTCCCAAGTTAGTTTTAGTTGTACATTTAGATTTAGTTGTAAATTGTTTAATTATATTTTCTGATTATGACCGTTCAACCTTGGAGTTTATTGTTTTGACTGCGGTTCCCAATAAGACAAAGAAGCAGACACCAGACATCGGAAGTTGCCCGATCTCCATTTGACGCCTAACATAGACTTGAGTAAGTCCAGTTTCTTTAATATCTCTTAAGACTACAATGATACTCGCTGAGCCTCTACCTATTGCAGGTGGGTAAATTTTGCGTTCGCAAAAGTGGGTTACAATACAATGAATTACATGTCCCACTGACTCCCAACCAGCAACCCCAATTATTTTTGGTTTACATCGATGATTTTTAAATATTATATTATCTTAATTTAAATAAAATGTTTCAAAAACAATAAAATATTATATTATCTCATATGATATGAAAATGTATCTTTCAATTCTCTGGTAAGCTGTCGTACTCTTTCACCAAGCTCAACTAAATATAATAAATTTATGGGGTCTCCAAGTGTTCTTTATATAGAATTTAATATAAAAAAATATAAAATTATCTTTACAAATATACAACATTGCAATTGTACGCTGCTCCACAATTAATGTTGATATCAATATGGTATTCCGCAGACACAGCAATATATCATTTAGGCAGGTCGTGAGTGCTAAATCAATGGAACAGGTATCACAGGATTGTGTAATCAACACCCTATCATCAGCATCAGTACGCTAGATTCACATTGAAAAAATTCAATCTAAGTTGTACAGAGTTTTACAAAATATGTACCATTAGACTTGAATAGCAGATTAGAGCGAAAATTAAGTCCACTTTCACTAAAAGTTCCAGGTTTCCCAGTTCAAGGTTCAAGCGTAGAAGCAGTCATAGATGATAAGCGACACCTATCCACAACCATAAATAACCATGGTATGGCAACAGGTTAAACAACATGTTATCTTTCGCAATTTCTCATCATTGGTGGCTTATGCATCAGCATTAGGTTAATATTGATGAGTTACAAACTCTGCATTCCCAAACAAAAATTAAACATCAACATAAGCCTGAGGACTCACCGCAAGTCGAGGAATACCTACTTGCGGATGAAGCACAAGAGGGTATTGGAATGAGAATTATCACCCCCATTTATGCACTGCCTAACGAGTAACCAAGGAAACCCAATCCACCAGAAGACATCTCCCCGGCGGCAGTATGTTGATATCAACATGGCATTTCACAAACCCGTTTCACGTGTGCTCGTGCGCTATTATACACACATTAGAAACATTTATTATGAATATTATCTTATTGATTACCTAATATAACAAGTTGCATGGATTTTAAACAAAATAGAATGTAAAATGTATAATAAATCGGTATAGTTTAAACTTGTAAATTATTACTCAGCCACAAAGCAGCAACCAACCAGTCTGCTGCTGTACAATTAAAGACATGGGTATAACTGTTAAGTTTTGCATGACATTTATTTCTCAAAAAAAATTAAATATAAATAAATTAATAATTTAATCAGCCTTGATGAATTAAAAAAGTTTTAGAAAATATAGACTAACTTCCAGTTTTTTATTTTATTGTTAGCTGAAATTTCCCAAAAATAAAAATAATTTTAATCTCTTGCTTCAATGCGATGCGGAAATTACTAAGGTGCACTGATGATCTTTTATGTAGAGTGAAAGGATTTTATTGTATGCATTTGATTGTTGCCGGTTGTAGTAACTTGGAATTGGATGATTGATTTCAAAGTTTTATTTTGGCCATTTTTATTCTATTTCCGGATAGGCGTTGTGATACTGGTTGCCTGTAAATTATACTTATTGTTCTATTCTAGACAGTTAGTCTAATATCTTTTATCATTTACAAGAAGGGCACACAACCACTGACTTAGAATCAAACATTATTATGTTATTAACATTTCCGACCTCTACTATGTGGTACTCATTATATGAAATAAATAAAACAAAAATTACTAAATGTTCCTTATCAAGACCTTCATAAGTCTAAACTCGAGTTTTTATTTTTATTTTTAATAAATAAATAATTTTTGTGGGTAAAAAAATTAATTTTTGTTTTAATTATTTCTTATGTTACTTTAATTAAACCTACGTTGAAGTATGACCTATTGCTATGATTTTCTCATTATAACTTAAACACTTAAAACTTCTACAAAAATGATTTAAACTGTTGGAAATATCGCTGATTCAAATCAACAGGTACCACTACACTTCTTGAATCACATTTTAACATCTTCTTCATTTGTTTGTGCCACCCAATTGAAAATAGTAAACAATTATATAAATAGGACATTTTGAACGATTAATTTTTTAGCATACCGGAAAAAAGTGATTTTGTTCATTTTACTATATCTTTGTTTAATAATAATAAAATTATAAAGCATTTAAATATCACAATTTTTAATCATATAGAATTCCATGAATATCCAATAATTACAATTCAACCGAAATAAAAATTAATTGAATTATCTCCCACTTCATCCGACAGAATTAATTTTATTCTCTGATTGATTGATTAGCCAGAATGGAATTTAATTTTCCTACCCCACACACATTGTGAATTAAATTGATATTCAAATGGAGTTGTTTATCAACATTGATTCTAGAGAATTCAACCAAAAATGTGTGTCAAACTATTGCACTTAAAAAACTTCCTTTGTGTATTAGATTGTTCCACTTTATAAAAATTAAAAGATATTAAAATGCGTACGGTGCGCGGTGTTTGATCAAATTTTGCATAAAATGTGCCGCTGAGCAAGTTTTTTTTAATTGTACAGTAATTTGTGTATTTGATTAAATTATAAAAAAACCGACATACTTGCTAATTTTACGATATATTAGATAGGAGACGCTAAGTGTGTTTACTTAGGTTTTAAGTGTTTTAATGGCCTGGTCAGCAGATATTAATATTCCGATCACGGT